>CAOLHI010003947.1:0-144707 GCA_948474755.1 Ctenosaura bakeri | reverse complement strand
AGAGCATAAATGAACTATTCCAATTGCTGCTGCTGTTTTCCACCACTAGCCAAACTATACCCTCCCTGAAGTTTCTCTGAATGATATCACCAGCACTCTCTCTGGCTTGACCACTACAGGCAGCAAGATCGGAAACAGACTGTAGCCTTGCATGCTCTCTCCCTGGTCCCCTCATAATGCTGTGGAACCTTTGCTCCTTAAGATATTTTGGACTGCAATTCTCATGAGCTCCTAATCAGCAAGATGAGGTAATGGACCGTGAGAGTTACAGCTCAGAACATGTAGGGCAGAGGTGGGAAATTGTAGAAGGTCTAGGAGCCACTTTCATGTCCTGAGTTCCTCCACAAGCCACACTGACCATCAAAAAATAAAACAAAACAAAAAACCAAAGTGGCCAGTGTCCGCTTCTGGTTCTCAAAGCTGACCATTTTTGGTGTTATATAAGATATAGAAGCCTTGCAACCTTTTCAAAAAGTCACCTGTTGCATCTGAAACAAGGTGCTGCAACTCACTCTTGAGTTTTGGGAATTAAAAAAAGTCACTCTAGGGATTCTGGAGGAGTCAAGAACCATAAAAACATCTTGGGGGGGGCACTTTGCCCACCTAGATCTAGACTGCCAAAGGTTTCCTACTCCTGGTCTAAAACAACAGATCTCACATCTAACCTTCTATGAACAGAGAAGAAGAGGTGACATATTTTAAGAAAGGGACTCAGATTTCCCAGAAAAACAACATACAGAAAAACAACATTTCCTGAAAATGAATTGTCTCATCCCATGCTATCTCTTTGTTCAGTGCACCCTATGCATGTTCAGTGTTCAGTGCACCCTATGCATGTTTCCTGAGACATATGCCCTAGATTTCAATGGATTTTATCCATTATTTTACCCTTAGCAAGAGGCACAGAGTGGCACAGAGTTAATCCAGATAAAATGAAGCTTCCCTCCCATCCATATGCATGCTCTAGGGTTCTATTTTCAGAAGGCATATACAGCCAAAGGGGAAAGGTAATTAATTCCATTGCAATAAAAATGAATTCCAACCACAATATCCCGTTTTTCCCTGTAAAATAAAATAAGCAAGCCCATAGTAGCTCCTGTCTCATCTGTCTGGAATGTGTGGAAGATACATTTTGCTGCTCCTAATCTTATTCAAATGCACTATTTTTGAGTCATAAAGATTATTTTTAAAAAAACAGGAAAAAGCCAAGCATTTTAAAACTAAATTTATATTGAGAAAGCATCACTAAATATTGTGAACACAACTAATATGATCCCAAAACAACAAATCATGTCATCATATTGGAGGAAAAAAACAACTGTCACTGTCCTAATATTTCAATTTCTTGCACATCTGAAGCATCTCTGTTCATTTGGCATGAGATTATGCATTTTTCATTTCTAAGCATTTTCTCTACTTTAAAAATCCATTGCAAAGAGGTACACATGAAAGTTCTGCTCCATCACAGATTAACTTAACGAAATTTAAGGCTCTTGGGAATAAGAATCTCTTTTTAAAATGTTATTTAGGCAATTGGGAATTCTGCCCTATCAGCACTTAGTCTTTGGCTGATGTTGACAAAAAGCAAGAAAGATGCTTCTTGCTTATACAGCAATTTAAAAATATTTGTTATGGAAAGAACATTACTATTGGAGAAGGTAGCAGCTTCCAAGGTTAGGGTTGTGTTCTGGAAAAGGCATTAAAAACTGACTGCAAATGAAGCAGATTGTCTCTCAGAAGAGCTGGCGAATTCACACAAAGCTCAATAAAGGGTTAATAATTTGACTCCTTGAATTTTCTAAGCTGTTTTGGTCTGGCACTTTTTTCTCCCCCACCCCCCCACTCTCTCTTTGGTAACTATTTTTATAAGGGCTTGAATGCTGTCTCTGGCCAAATGTTTTCCTTGGCAGTTGGGACCATCCGCTGCAGATGACTCCCTCATAAAGGGTTTATTATGGAGCAACACAAAGTTTTGGCACAGCCAGATGTCCTCAGCAAATCTGGCACATGCTATTGGAGCCTTGGGGTGTGTTGATGTTCAGGCTTTGGCAGCTTTGGTTCTTGTTCCATATAGGTGAAAACAGCCTGAAGAGTTTTATGTACGGCTTAGATCTGTTGCTGTACCGTAAGGCCATCCAAGCACTCCCAGGTGCCAGCCAGGGCTTGCGTAGGATGGATGAGTGAGAGAGTAACACAACAGTGGACATTCCAACCAGTACATGCCAGGCCACCATGCTGAGCAGAACAGCAACTCCCAAACTGTGTGCTGTGGGAAATAAAATCAGCATGATAATTAACTTTTCTGCAAGTTCAAAGTACCACCTACAAAGGAGGGAGTCTATTGTATGGCCATTTCAGCACTAGACTGTTAAAGTGCTATTATTCCATTCTCAACATCCTATGGAATCCTGTAGTTTGCAGGTTAGAGGGTGCCCTGAGCACTAGAAGAGTCTACTGCAGAAATGGCCTATGATCCAGGGATCTGCTCCTATCTTCCTCCATCTTGGTCCAACTGCCAGAGGGAAAATGAACAATTCTGTACCCTCTCTGGATTGAACAGATCCATTCATTTCTAATACTAGTGCAACAGAAATGCTCAGATGAAGCCTGCCCAGAACTGGGTGAGCCTGCTGAAAATACAAAAGGCTCTCCTGAAGGTAGGCAGTTCTTTGTCTTGCAGACTCGAACCACAAAGCTTTATGGACGCAAGAGTGAAGGTTTAGTTCAAAAACACTATCAGTACTGTTAGTTAAAGCATTTTTTAAAATCCTGCTTCTTCGCACATATATGCTTAAGGTGACTCGATAACAATAACAAAACAACAGTCTTAGAAATAGCCAGTAATAAAAATCATTAATCATGTCAGCAGGACACAACAACCAGAATCAGTAGCAGCATCAAACAAAAAATTACGCGACCACCGAGCAAACAAGACTTTTCCTATGGTGTTTTTTAAAAATCAGAACAGTTTAATGACTAGGCAAATATCTGAGAAATATCCTGGCCACTAGTGAATGCCCAAATAAGCTCTGAAACTAGGGGCAATCACAAACAGGAGCTTTAGAAGATTATCTTAATGAATGGGCAGGTACAAGCTACAGATGGGCAATCTTTTGGATACACTGATCCAAAGCCACTGAGAGCTCACAGAAGTCTAGAAAAAACTGAAGTAGAGAGCACTGGGCTATACCACTCGGACAATACAGAGGGCATCAATATACCCTCAGACATAACTTCTTTCAACGGTTTGGAAAAGTGTCCTTTTTGGAAGCACATCTCCCAGACAGGTCATGCTGGCTGGGGGATTTTGGTATTTCTCAAGCATAATTGTTCCAAGCTCTTGGCATCGTACTTTTGAGAGCTCTGACCAACTAGATGAAGACCAAATGTTTTGGTCATTCCAAAAATTAAGCTCTGGGTATGGCATACTTGACAATCCCAAATAATTAAGTGCAGACCAACTGACAAGAGAAACTACATCTTAATTATCATTTTCACAGCCCTGGTGGACTACGTCCACTCTCACAACATTCAGCCTAACTTGACTTAAAGTTGCCAGATGTCTCTTATTATGAGGAAGGACCCTTATTTGAGGGCAAAAAAGCACGTCCCTTATAGGGCTAAAAGGTGTTAGATGGATATCCCCTATTTGAAGGTTGAAAAGCTTTCCAATTATATCGACTGAATAAGATACACACACACATACACACACACAAAAAAAACCTCCTCTATTTTCAAGTGTGGGTCCTTCCTAGAGACAGAAATGTATGCCTCATGTAATTTATTAATGAAGACAATATGTTCCTTTTACAGGGAAATACATGGCTAGGTTAACAGAAATCAATTTTCATTTCATATTTTGGTACAAGACAAATTTGTCAATATCTACTTCCTGATTGTCAACCCTGCTTGTTACAAATTTCGACTGTCCCTTATTGCTGTTTTGAAAACCTGGCAACACTAGGTAGACTAGATGTTTTTTATAGAAAGAAAATAACTGAAGAAGTCCCACTTTAAACAGAGCTATGCCTTGAAATCTCAAGACTTTAGTCTAGCACAACTCCTCCATACACTTTCACCACCAAAACCCATAATCAAAAACACTTTATTTGACTTTCTGAAAGCCAACTAAAAATGTTGTGCATTAACCTATGGTTCACAGAGTATGTTTTATGGTAAGAGTTCAAATTCACTGAAACCAAGAGACTGGAAAGACAACTAAAAGATAGCCTGGAGCTATTTAACTGTAGGAGCAGAAGGCAACTACAAGCTATTCAAAACAAGAACAAGCTATTCCAAGGTTGGAACATTTTTCTCAGCAAGCTGAGCCACTTTCCCCCACCCCAAGTCAGTTCTAAAGGCGAAGTGAACACAGCTGCACAGCCAAATTGGAGGAATTATAAAACAAATATAAAAACTGGCACCGTTCCCAAAGCCTAGTCCAATAACTACTCAGCGAAAACAAAAATATTTAAAATTTCAGTAACTGCCAAATTTTGCTTTGTGGTTTTAAAAAATATGTTAACATGGTAACATGACAGCAACAGTTTAAACGTTTCAAGCTCGGTCACGGGCCTGATTCCATGTTTTACATTTGGTGCGGGGTTCCTCTGACACAAGGTGACTTTTACAGACGCCCGTTGGAAATGAGAGTTCTTTGTGATGGAACAAAACTGGATCCTGCTGCATAAAAAATGAAGATGACAAATAGTCTCTGTGTAAAATTAGGCAGGAAAGTCACCTTGTGAAGAAAGCAGACATGTCGTTAAAAAAAAAACAGAAACCAATAATGTGTGACTTGGGGCTGACTCTGCAAGACCAAAGAATCTACCTTGTTGTTTTAAATAGAGTCCACAATTGATCTAAAGGACAGCTGATTAAAGGTTGGATGTGTCAGACCTCAAGTTAAAAACTACAAATTTTCCAGGGCAGATAGGGCGATGGTTATCAGTGGAATTCTGTCAAATCAAGTAGTATGAGAAGAATTGTGGAAAAAGAACAATACTAATTTACATCTTTCCTGTATCTTTTCAGAAAACACATGTATAGTTGAATGTTCCCCTATACAAGTATACCTCAGTTAAAGAAGTAGGTGTGCTCATGGGCATTACTTCTTTGACAGAAATGTTGGTAGCAAAGGCAGAAATAACACGGAAAGAATAGGGACAGATTCCCACATCATAAAAACTAAAAACATGCCCATGTGAAACAGGTCAAGTATGCCTTGCATAAGTAAATGAAAACATTTTCAACCTAGCGAACACTAGGAAGCTTCTTCCAAAATGCATCCCATGAACAATTTTTTTTCTTTCACCAGCCTCCATCTTTCTTATGCTTTCTGTTTTGGTAGGCAGTAGTGATGTGGATTCAAGTCGACTGACTCAGACTCAAGTCAGACTTAAGTCGCTCCAGTGACTCAACTTGGGCTTGACTCAGCAATAAATGACGCACTGACTCGACTCGACTTGAGACTTGTATATTTTTAGTGACTGACTTGCTGCCCTCGGTTCTGTAATATAACACATTCCTCCAAAAACCTTACGACTTTGAACAACACTTCCATCTCTTTTTGCCTACTAGTCACATGATGACCTGTCTCAAGCCCAAAATGTGAGTGCATTTCTCAGATGGGAACAGCAAACAGGTTAGGCAATGGGCTTGAGGCTGGTTTGAGGTCTGCTTCTAAAACTTTTCCTAAGAGCAGAAGGCAAGGCTTGCCCCCGAGTGCAGGGTGCATTTCTCAGAAGGGAACAGCAAATGTTTTAGGCAACAGGCTTGAGGAGGAAGAATTCTTCCTTCTAAAGCTTTTGAAGCTTCAATAATCAGGAGTAAGAAGGATCCTATTTTCAACTTCTGAAAAATCCTCCAGCTTCCAAAATGGGAAGTAAGAAGGATCCTATTCCCCATGTCCAAAGCTGCAGATGGCAAAAGCACAAATTTGGAGGGCCGTCTCAGCTTAAATGGTTACAAATGACTTTATTCAACTCTGTCCATAAAATCTGGAATTTAGGTTGGGGTATAAACTTGGCTCCCAGACTTGAGACTTAACTTGAATGTATCTTCAAGGACTTGAGACTTGACTTGAGACTTGAAGGTAGAGACTTGAGACTTGACTTGAGACTTGGAGTAAAAGAAATACATCACTGGTAGGCAGACATAGATCTATTCTCTCTCTCTCTCTCTCTCTCTCTCCATCCCCCAATTTCTCTCTTTTTTTAAAATACTGAGGGGAGCCAATAAGGCAGGCTTATTTGTTCACATCCTTCTGCATTTCATGCATGCTCAGTAACTGATTCTGGAGGGACCTGCTGTTTATCGTCCCTGTTGTAGTCAGTTTCCTTTTGATGTATCTTTCTACTTTCCTCTTGATGTATCTTTCTAATGCTTAGGAATCCCCTCAAACCTGATATGTGGGGTGGGATTTATGCACAAAATCAGACCTTGTAGAGTTACTTTTTGGTGCTAATTTCCAAAATCCTATAGCCACTATCACCATTGCCCATGCCGACTGAGAAGACATGGAAGTTGTATTCCAAAAAGGTAATTTTTCCAAGCCCTGTATGAAATCTTTTCCCATTTGCAACTTGAAGCAGTTCAGCCCAAGAACAGCACTGTTTCTACTGATTGTAGAATCTGGCCCAAACAATTCCTCACTTGCCATGAATGTGAAATTATTAATTTTGTGGGGACAGCAGCTATAACTATTTTGACAGCAACCTAGGACTTGTAGGATCTTACTACTCACTGTGGGCTAAGTTTGTAAGGAATGACACTTGTGTAGAAGAAATCACACTTGGGCCATTTTTGCACTACAGTGTTACAGTGCTATTATTCCACTTTTAAGATCCTATGGAATCCTAGGGTTCGCATTTTAGAGGGGCATTTAGAATTCTCAACCAGAGAGCTCTTTGGCCTCAATAAACGACAAGCCCCAGAATTCCACAGGATGTTGAAAGTAGAATAATAGCACTATAACAGGGTAGTGTGGAAATGGCCCTGGACTGTGAAGAAAATCTGTATAGCTGCAAGCATAAGAAAGGTCTTATCCTTCTGGAGAACAAAGATTGCATGTTCCAAAGCAAATCCCTATGCTTCACTCCACGAGATAATTTTAAGTCTCTCCTTACCCGCTGTGGTCTTCACTCAGAAATCCTGCAATGGCGCCAGGAAGTTCAGACTTGATAATGAAAAGATAAGATGACATAGCTGTAAAATAGGGGGGAAAGGCATTATAATGATGTTAGGCACCTGCAGTTGGCCCTCCTGGCTCAGTGCAGCTAAAAGAGAAAAAAGGTCTATTTCTCCTTAAAGTGAGTGGCATGGCAACATAGAAGTGCCACACAGAAGTGCACCATTATCATACTTAAGAGAAAAATCTTGTATATCTAACGACAGACAGACAGATTAAACAGTAATGAGCATCTGTGGCCATCCAGATGTTTGTGGCCATACTAAGACCACTACTACTTCCATAATCCCTCACTATATGCTGTGGGGAGAGCTGTCAAGATCTGTAAGTGAAAAGCATTGAGAGGACCGCAATTAGCCACCCCTGACAGATAAATAAATATTGTGAGAAATATTAATAGAGGGTACAAATGCATTTGATAATAATTCTTGCAGGTCTAGAATCACTGGAGACTAAAACACGAAAAATTGATTAAGCAAAACAAAATTAAACTGAGACAAATTCATGACTTAAGATCTTGCAAAATCTCCAGCAGTTACAACAGACACCCACTTGCAGCCCTTAATTTGCACATGAGCTTGTGAGAGCTGATCTCCAATCTTTTCCTACATATATGGAGTGACATATACATATGAATCATTATGAACTGGAGGCTTACTACAGCCTCCCATCAAAACAACTATAAACTCCAGAAATTTCAATAAATTTATGTTTTCAATTGAAATCCAGCTCTGATAAAAACAAAACTAGGTCCTAACATTTCATCCCCCTTTCCCAACATCTTGTTACACACTAATGTGATGGAGGAACAGAACCAGGCTGGGCCTATAGTGACTGAGTTTGGAGACATGTTATTCTATAGGGGAAAAAAATTACAAGCTTCCTTTCTTGTCTTGCTCCCTTCAAGAAACTGGTTTATTATTTGTTTATCTGAGCTCTACCCTGCCTTTCTCTCAGAACAAGGACTCAAGGCAAGAGGCAATAAGATTCTGGGTTCAATTTCCTGCTTTGCCCACGGAAACACACTGGGTGACCCTGGGAACATCACATACTCTCAGCCCTAGAAAACACCATGATAGGCCTGATGGTTGCCATAAATCAGAAATGACTTCAACAACAACATCAACAACAACAACAACACAATTGAATTAAGAGTCATTTAATAGCACATCAATTGGGGGGGGAGTACAGCATCAATCCATTGAAAGTCTCTTCCTTGGCAGCCAGGGAATTATAGACTGAATGGACTGGATGAGGAAAAACAGACTGAAGCTGAATCCAGATAAGACGGAGGTACTTGCTGTTAGGGGCCCTAGCCCAGGTATGGAGGTTTGTTAACCAGTTCTAGACGGGGTCACACTTCCCCTGAAAGACTGTGTCCGCAGCTTTGGGGTGCTCTTGGATTCGCCGCTTCAGATGACAGCTCAAATTGATGCGGCGGCCAGGAGTGCCTGCTATCAGCTTTGGCTGATACGCCAGCCGCGCCCCTTCCTGGACCTGGAACACCTAAAAACAGTGGTGCATGCGCTGGTAACTTCACGGCTCGACTTCTGCAATGCGCTCTACATAGGGCTACCCATGTGCTTAGTCCGGAAACTTCAATTAGTTCAGAATATGGCAGCCAGGCTGGTCACCGGAAGATCTAAAACTGAACATATAACACCAATTCTGAAGTCCTTACATTGGCTGCCTATTAGTTTCCGGGCACAGTACAAGGTGTTGGTTCTTACCTTTAAAGCCCTTTATGGCTTGGGGCCAGCCTACCTGCGGGATCACCTTCTCCCATATAACCCGCCCAGCACATTAAGGTCCTCTGGGAGGAATTTACTGCAGCCAGTCAGAACTAGGTTGGCTGCGGTTACCCAGAGGACCTTCTCTTCTATCACTCCCAAGCTATGGAATGGCCTGCCGGAGGAGACCCGGCATATTACCAGTCTTGACTGCTTTAAAAAGGCAGTCAAGACTGTCCTCTTCCGACAGGCCTTCCCAGACTAGTGTTCCACCGCCTCTCATCAACTGTCCTCTTGTTTTTAATCTTGTTTTAATTGTTTTTAATAGTTAATATGTTTAGAGGGTTAGAAGGGTGGGTGGGTGGCGAGGATGGGGTATGTTTTAATGTATTTATATATTGTTGTAATGCCGCCTCGATCCATTGAGGGAGGTGGGATAAAAATAAATTTATTATTATTGTTATTATTATTATTACTACTATAGAGTGCTTCTGTGCCTCTTTTTAGATGATAGTCCTCTGTTTGAAAGACTGCCCAGCCCAATTCTGACTTAAAAACGAAGAATGATAAAGAGGATGCGATCAGGGATTTTGAGGTTACCTCTCCATAGTTACCTGGACAACTGACTCTGTTCAAATTGTAATGCTATTCAAATTATATAAGCCATTTCTGATTCTGTAACTGCACATACCAATCAGTATATACGATTTTACAGAGATTTGCATCCATGCTTTTGGTGATGCATGTTCTCCTCACAGTCAGTTACCAACATACCCTCCAGTGTTTCAGAAAGGAAAACTGCTACATTTGAGGCTAGAGTACATTAGGGTGTAGCCAAGATGGTAAAAGTTATTAATGAGAAAGCATAAATGAGCCAGGAGAGCAGCAGTTTGCTTTGGCCTAAGCCTACTGGGAAGGGCAAGTTCCATCCCTCTTCTCCTCTCCCTCCTGCTGAGTTCATTGAGAGCAAACTGCTTTTGTACTTTGCACTTAGTCTGCAGCCACAGAGGTAAGCCAAGAGAAAGGGAAAAATATGAAGAGAGAAACTGGAACATTTTAAAAGTAACCAAAATAATGGGATGACAGAAGGTTAACAGAGACTGCCCCTGCCAAATCAGGATAGTTGGAAAAGGGCCTAAACACCCTAAAGCCACCAAATCCTGTCTGATCTTGGAAGCTAAGCAGGGTCAGACCTAGTTAGTACTTGGATGGGAGACCACCAACAAATACCAGGTGCCATAGGCTATATTTCAGAGGAAGGAACTGGCAAAACCATCTCTGAATATTCCTTGCCTGAGAAAAATTCATGGGGTCACCATAAGTCACCAGGCAACTTGAGGGCACATACACACACATATACCAAGAGCTTGCCTGAATAAAAAAGAGTGTTGCCTATACAGATGGAAGCACAATACAGAATAGGACAGTCTAGCTTATCTTGAATTGGAAATCCCCAGGAACAGCCACTGAAAAGTCCTGAGTGGTTCACTAGATCTAGGTTTTGGGCCTGTGCATCATTACTTTCTCCCATTTCCTGGGCAGGGGTTGTGGATCATGTTGTAGGACACAGACAAAAATTGCCCTGCAAATTGAATAGCTGGGTTGCTACAGTAGACCCTTATCAAAATGATGAGCATTTGCTGGTATATTGATAACACTGGTTTTTCTGACTCATGGAAAAACATTGATTTAATTTTAGTTGTATGCTAACTCATTTGGAATTGAATTCTATTCCAAAGTTTGCTCAAAAAAAAAAAAAACAACGAAATATTCCCATGGTGTGATCTGCTCATTCACCAAAATACATTTTGCAAACAAGCCAGATGTCAATTCATTTATTTTGCCCAGTTATTAAAATCAATGAGAATAAAAACTGCGGATATGGTTAAATGCAACAAAATGCTGCAGCCCTGAAACAGTTAAAGATTACAAATTTCGAAGTGAAGGAATGTGGCCTCTATAAAGAAAAGTGAATTGCATTAATCCAGAGTGGCATGTACCTACAGCAAGGTTAAATTAAAAACAGTTGTGAGGTCACTAAATAAGGAAACATTCACTTCTTTGTATTGAGACACTCAAGTTTTTCCAATTGGAGTTGGCCTTCCCGGTTGACTAAGGCATGGGGAGACATTTTATTTGGTGACTCCAATTTTATTCCTTTTTTTAAAAGAAAATTTGATGGAGTGTTATAAGGGTATGTAATTTGAAAACCACCAGTATGACTGTAAGACACTAATAAAGACACTACCCTTTTCTGATGGTGACCTGTAGATCCCAATGAATGTAAAGAGGCATTTTAAGAAAAACGCACAAAGAAACGGAAACTTCCGAACATTTCTCACTCATGTCCATTAAGGAGCTACATTCTGTACATCTGGAACTGAGAGATCAGAGATTTATCTCCTTCATTTTTTTTTTAAAGAAGTCACATCAGTTCAGACAGGGAGGAAAAGAACAATGTAAAAAAATCTTGGACTAATTTCCAGATCAGATTTCCTGCAAATATACAATCTGTCACTCTTTCCCGTGCATTTATTTCAGCCTCTGGCAAACCATTTGATCATTTCTATCCTTTGTTGTATGATTGACTCTTTTGTTTCCTAAATGGCAGAGCTACTCCTTTGAAAAGCACCCTCCTGTTCAAAAAAGGAACCAGTCCTTGCTGTTAGACCCGGGTGCCTGTATAGAAACTAAAAAGAAAGGAGCTGCCTCCCCCTCGCCTTCCATCTCTCTCCTGCGTATACTGTTCCTTTTCTTTCTCCAGGCAATAAGGAAAATGGATGCCAAGTTCAATGAATATATTTATACCCTGAGGCTTTGGTAAGATAGGGATCTCTCTTTTGGCAGCTCATGAGAAAATAGCACTGTCGGGATGAGAGAGCTTTATCCACAGTTTAAAAGGTTAAGCTACAGGGTTGGGTCCTCTATATGTTTTGAACTGAAGGGAGGATCTCACATTAAAAATCACCACCAAATAATAGTAATACACCCTTTAAAAAACAAAAAACGAAGAGCCACTGGTCATCTGTTTGAAATTACAACAGGAGGGGGGTTGTACGGTGAAAGACAATGGCTGCATGTTCAAGAACATTTACAGACATAAATTACAGTGCACCCCGTTGTACAGCTTAGCAACAAGTGTACTGCTTAGACAACAGTTCACCACAAGTATTGTTTAGACCTTTATTTCTAGACGCCAGCTGAATCGTGGTCAGAAGGGCTAGCCTGTGTCCTTGGGCTGAAATGTCATTCTAACTTCCAGCATTTTTCCAGCCAAGTAACACAGTTAACAATGATGGAATATTTATTTCTTTGAATTTATTGAATACTAACAGTACAAATTAGGTCCAGGTTACAGAAGGTGCCAGCCATTTGAGTGGTCATGGTGGAGAGGAACACTTGGCCAAACAGACACTTGGTCAGACCAATTTCTCACACACCTGTACCTGGAACTTCCCAATGAAATAATCTCATTGACCCCTTACAGATTCATGGCATCTCCTGAAGGATTTGCAAACATGAGGGATACTCAGTGATTCTTTATTATAATTTCCACTTCAGCCCAGTTTTTCTAACCCCAAGCTATCTAAGGTCTGTTTTCATTAATTGAGGAAAAGTTATTCTGCGCATGACCAGAGGCACTTGCACTACTACTTCCTGTGCTCCAAGGTTACTACTGAAACCAGGTTCAAGTCTAAGTCCATGCAATGACAAGCTAAAAAAAAATGAATTATAGCGTGGAAGAGGGACTTGAAAGGTGTCAATACCCAGCCAGTCCATGTACTGGATTTGGCAGAGATTCTACAGACATACAAGCACAAGCCCCCGATCTTTTTCTCATCCGTAGCTTCTGCAATTGGGACACTGAAATACGAGGGCTATGTCACTTTGCTGCTAGCAATTTTGAATAAATTCACATTCCCTCCAGTGGATGAGAGCCAACCAATCACTGTGTCCAATGTGGTATCAATTAGACCTGTCAATTAGACCTGTCAATCTTTTCTTTTCTCAAAGTGGCTTAAAGCCAGAATGTCTGCTTTCTCATTTATTACTGAGAATACTAAAATGGTTTTGTGCCAATGTACAACCCTCATCAAGTGGCCTGAAACTTGACAAAACAACAGAAACCCAACAATATATCTCTACTGAGATTTAGGCAATCCTCTAGCAGCTTGCTCATCTAGCGATCTATTTATTGCAGGGAAGCATTTATTCCGTTAACAAAATCAGGGAGTGAGAATGCAACAAGCAGCAACTGGGGGCAACACTCACTTCCTTCCAAGAAAACTCACAAGCTAGCCCCAGCCAATACTAGCCTCCTCCACAGTTCAGAGAAGGACTTAAGTCACAGGAAGAATCTCTACTTTTAAAACTAAGCAATCTGGATGGGAGGCCACTTTGGAATCTTAAAACTTCAAAACACCAGCAAACAAAGGAAACAATACACTCTAGGTACCCATTTCCATAAGAACATGAGAACAGTGATGGATCACACCAAAGACCTATTCAGTCCAACTTTCTGTACAACCAGTTGCATATATGAAGCCTGCCAGCAAGACATGAATGAAATAGCACCTCTGCCTCCCTGCTACTGATATACCAAAGATTATACTGATGACATACAGCCATCCTGATGACCCTAATGGCAAGAGGAGGAAAACAACTCCAGGCCAATTGTTAACATACCCTCTATGTGCAAGGTGTTCAAGCTAACGTTTGCTAATCAGCTCCAATTCCCTTGGCCTAAACTGATTTTCTAGATTAAATTCAATCTGATTTCAGGCCTAGTTTTGGAACATAAACTGCCTTAGTTGCCCAGTGGGATAGCTTGTTCTTGGATAGAATCAAGGGAAGTGTAACTCTTTAAGACAGATTAATCCCACTCTTATTTTGCAGACACAGAAGTACAAGGTTCAAGCATATTGGCCATGCTGGCTGGAGGATTTTGGCAGTTGTAGTCCCCAAAAGGACATTTTCCAAGCTGTAGGCCTGAGGACATGCACCTGAGGAAGTCATTGACTTATAGTAGAGAAAAAAAGAAAATATTCAAAATGTATTTTAGGAGGAGAAGATGATGTATCCCCTGACAGCCTGTTACACCAGTGCTAACATACAAGGTGGGTTTTGTTTCTAGAGGCTTCTGATCGCCCAGCCTTGGCTCCAACTTCTCCTAACCACTCAGTGCACAGACAAGCCATTAGTGCCAAAACCACAATTTGGTGACAAAAGGAGGATGTGTGTTCAGGCGCTCAGGGAGTTGTCAGAGAGTTCATGGGATTGCTGAAGGGTTGGCAAGACACCCTTAAAAACATCCGGTGGTTGGAAAGAATGAACCTCATTCCCTCTGGCTAGTTGTTCTTAACCAAACAGTTCAGCTCATGACACTGTTATAAAGAAGGATGTACATCCTTACAGGGCTTTATGGAACAAGCCAAACGCAGCACTTTACAGATGCTTATTTGGGCTTTGGGTGAGAAGCAGACTTTTAAAATATATTGTTCCTATTAATCATCATTTACAGTGCAAATTTTACACCCAAGCTTCTAATCTGAAAGGTAATTTGCCCTCCCTGTGGCCATTCCCATAACAACTCAACGAGATAAGTCAATCCTATTCTTATTTTACAGACAGGGCAGTATGAAGTTTAGGCATATGGAATCCTCCTGACTCACTGATCACACAGTGGACAAGCTCTGCTCTAGGCGTCCACTAGACAGGGCCCAACCTTATCTTTAGGCAGAGTGAGGCAACTGCCTTGGGCAACAGGTGTTGGCAGGCATTCTGGGGCACCTCCCAGCCAGTTGTTCCTTCTGAGCTCCCCAGCCATTATTCTCCATGGCATGGCAGAGTTGTACATGCCACACAGTCTGCTCTGCATGCTCCAAACTAGTTTGCTGCCCTCTGGTGTACAGGAGGACATGGACTGATCAGCACTCTTAATGTAAAATTCAAGTGACAATCCAGTTTACCGGCAGGCGCCATCTTGTCTTTTGTCTCCAGCTGTCTTTTGTCTCCCAGTACTGTCAGTGGGAGCATTATCCAGAAATTAAAGAATTGCTGCAATGGATCTTGGCTACGTACTGACAGTCTACTGAGCAAGTATGGGAAACCTCTTTCAGCCCATGGGCCAAATTCAATTTCAGCAAAGTTGTCAGGAGCCAATTCCAGCAGTAGCCAGAGACCAAAGCAAAAGGGTAAGATACAAACATAATCTTAGTTATTGGTGGTAACTAAGCCTTGAGAAAGGCATTTCAATCTTTTAGAATGGAAAGTCAAGTCCAAAATCTGGAAAATACCAAACAATGGTGTCACAGGGCAGCAGGAGCAGCTGTCTGGGAAATCCAAGAAGGCCAGATTCAGCCTCAGGGCCAACGCTTCTTATCCCACCTGTAGAATAACTTGTTTCTCCCCACTGGGAGGAAAGGCCTCTGCAGCAGCTCGTTTGTTTTGTTCAAGCACTGTGTGTAGATCTAGGCCTTTGCAAAACTTGTTCAGTACTGAGTAGTGACATATGCTACTGCTATAAGATAAGCTTTATTGGTGGTAAAGGATATAGCAAATGGTGTACAGCAGAGAAACATTCCAGTCCTTTCGCTGATGGAGTCTAGCATCCCCACACAGTTAATGGTAGAGTTGGGCCCTTAAACAACTTACTCTACACAGACTATCCCTGGCTGGCAATCCAAATCCTATAGCTGGTTAAGGGAGAAGTCTTTGACCTGGGATGCACCCCCAAGGTGAGACCAATAGATTCCCAAGAGTTATATAGGGTAGATGCAAACAAAGAAAACCAAAGGGTGCAAGTTTGACCCATCTGGTCTGTGCATAGCTATGAGAACTGTGCAAACATGTTACCAACACAGGGGAATTCCTTTCTCAATCCATTCCCAGCATTACTGTCTTTTCCCAGCTTCAAATTACCAAGCTAATGAAAAAAGTATCTAACAAAGTCACTAACACAAATTAACCCTTACTATATCACTGGACAGCTGTTAATATTTAACTATCATGGACTCTAAAAACCATCTGCCTATTGGCAGAGGTCCAATTCATTACACTATTTACAGACCCAGTTTTGCCAGGCCCCACACAGTGGCACTAATGGTCCCAGCAGCAATGAGGCATTTGTGGGACATACACACATATATTTACAGCTAGGGCAGTGGTATCATAACTTATTGAGTATTGGGAAAGTTTAGCAGTTCACACTGTCAGCAGGTCAAAACTGGTACATCCCAGGGTTTTTGCTACCATGGTATAATCTTCAGTAATTCATGACACCGTTTGAACTATTGGAATGAAGAACTAAAGAGATGAAACATATGCTTCTTACTATGCCAGCACGCAATTTCAGCTTTCAGAGAGTGGCATGGCCAAATTCTAATTTCAATTTATTATAGTTACATGTTAATTTTTATCAGCGTAGTAAGGTACCACCCCTTTATGTTTCATGTTTCAAGGGACATGTTTAGGAATCTTGATGCAAATTGTTGCTGCTGTTGGCCCTTCCCCTATCCCTAAAATATATTTTTGAATCTGAAGTAGCTGCAATTTGCTGAGGCAAACAATTCCCTAGAGCATGGCAAGCAACTTGTGGCCTTCAAGATATTGCCGGAATTCAATAAATAAATTAATGCCTTGGTGCTGTCTTTCTTGACTGGGTCTAACAGGAGATGCTGTTCGACAACAGCAGGAGGAACTCGAATTACCTATCTCTGTTCTACAGCATAGGGTGCTTGTTCCTTCAAGTCATTTCCAACTTGCATTAACTCTAATGTGGGTTTTCCAGGGGCTGAGAGTGTGTGACACACCCAAGCTTACCCAGTGAGCTTCTACCACTGAGCAGAGAATCCAACCCTGTTCTCTAGGGTCATAGTTCGATGCACAAACCACTACGCCATGCTGGCTCTAGAGTACAGGCAGAACTGTCCATATCAGTTTTTACTTACTGTTGAAAGAAAGCCTCAAAGTATGAACAGTGTATACAGTTGTGAGCAACTATTTTTGGAACTAGAGGGAATTTTAAAGGAGTTTAAGAAAGAAGAATGGGCATCCCCTTCACAGTAATAAATTAACAGATAATGGTAACACTACATGGTCACTGATTTGCATTGGAAAATACTGCATTATTTATAATATGGGCTGATCAGCCACAGTTAGCTTTCAAACCAAAAATGCCACTAAACTCTTCTCTTCTAGTGCTGATTATGGCTTCATTCTGGCACCAAGTTGAATAGATACATGATTTTAACCTGTTTTAACTTAATTTTTTTTATCTTCTTTATCTTCTATATTTTTGGACTACTTAAATTTCTTATTGTTTTAAATATTCAATTGTTAACATGTTTTTATTACATGCTCCCTCAAGTTGTTTTAATATTTATTGGGATATAAATAGTTTCAATAAATAAATTAAAAAATAAGTAGTATTCTGGACTATTTCCTAAATTATTAAAAATATTATCAAGCTTAACGCCTTGGGCCCTGCACCAAAAGAAAAATAGATATAAATTGGTTAAATAAATAAATGAAATCAATGGCCTCAAATAGTTCAACTAGGACAGCCATGGAAAAACTGTCTTCAATTAAAGTGGGGCTGGAAATGCTCAATTTAAAACAATAAGAGTAATTAGCTTTCTGGCTAAACACAAGCTGCTGAAGGGGTGAGCGCCCCAATTAACTCTAAATCTTTTTGTAAACAATCCACACTTGTGGCAAATACAGAAGTCACTTAAAAGATTAATGTAGGCAGATTTCTACCAAGACATGGATGCCTGGAAGCAGGAAAATACAAAGTCTGCTTCCAATGTAAATGTCTGCTTATTTCAAAAGTGTTTGCAAAGTGTGTACAAAAGAGGCCACATCTCTGGCTTTTTTCATAGCAATTTGCCTTTATAAGTTCTTGGATTAGCAATTTTTAAATAGAGGACACCCAAAGGAATCCCTTCCCTGTTGATCTATGTAGGCACTGTTCCATGCCATCCTTTGCAGTTATTCCACCCCTTCCTTGACTTTTAAATATCTCTTAAAGTTATTGACCAGAATTCTGATGAAGCACTATACTAGTGTAAAAATAGCTGCAGGAGCAGTTGTGTAAGTGTGGCCCTTAGTGCAGTTAATCACACTCACTTTTGATGTGGTGGGTGAGGAAGCTAATGAGCCATTGCACAACAGGTGAGTTCAAGGCCTGGGTGTTCACTGAGCATCTAACTATGCACAGCTGTAGGTTCAAGCACAACTATGCTAGGGTATACTTACGCTACAGTAAAAGTGTATAGTATTTTGGTTGGTATATGGATTGCAAGACTTGTCACCACTCCACGCCCTTTGGGGGTCACTGTCTCATCTTCATCCCGCATGAAATTTACAAAAATAAAGCCGACAAAGGTTGCTGATCTATAGGTCCACATATGTCCTTCAAAAGGACTTGGCATCCCATTAATGGTAAAGGAGGAAGAAAGGAGGAGGAGAAGCTGGAGAGAAAAGGGGTTGCTATAAATATACTCCATGTTACAGAAACACAATACACACAACACCAAGGTTGTTGTATTGATATAATTTTTCACAAGATGTAGAGGAAAAGTACCTTGCTTCTCCTTCACACAATGTATATATAAATCTGAAAATGTTATCTATTTGCACACAAAAGAAATATCCAGGGTTAATAGGGTGAACTTGCAAAATAAAATTAGAAGATCAGATGTTTTAGCAAAATACAGGAATCTGGACTGCAACAGAAGGAACACAGAATTCCATCTACAAAGGGAAAATACATATATTCACTGTCCTGCAAATGAAATAAAAAAGATTACAGCAGGTACAAACTGGTCAATAAAATTCACAATAGTGCAAGAGGTTTTATGATCATTTCCTTACTCAAGGAGACAATTCTGATTGTTGTACGATTTTGTTCCTTTGTTATTCCCACATTCTTTTCAAGAGGGAAGATAAAAACATCCAGCTTCGACACTTTCTTGGAAAATATACAGGACGCAGCTCTACACCAAGTGACCAGCAGATGGGGTGGCAACAACAGCAAGGATCCTTGCCTAGTGACATATTCCCCCTGTGACAAGGACTTTTCGCAAGGAAATAAGCACATATAACTCCTAATCCAAACCACCTTTGGTTTTTTCGTGTTCCCTGAAGTGTCAATAAACACATCAAGAAGAGTGGTCTGGTAGACATTATCTACTTAAGAGTTCCAAAAGGCTTTTGATAAGATCCTACACCAAAGACATGCTCAGCAAATTTAGCAGTCATGCGATAAGAGGAATAGTCCTTTTGTGGGTTTGAAAAGAGGCTAAATAACAGGAAGCAGAAAAAAGGAATAAATGGTCAGTTCTTGCAATGGAGAGATGTGAGGTCAGCTCAGGAATCTGCATTGGGAGTGGTCCTTTTTAACTTATTCATAAAACAACCTGGAGCTAGGGCTGAGTAGCGAGGTGGCCAAGTTCGCTCGTAACATGAAATTATTTTGAGTGGCAAGAATAAAATCAGACATCAGACAGCTCCAAAAGGATCTCGCCAAGCTAGAAGGTAAAGGAATAAAATGGCAAACGTAAACCAGTGAAATACAAACACGGATGAGATATGAGCAGGCAGTGACCGACCAAGGAAGAAAACTTGGGGCAGTGACAAATAGCTTGATGAAAATGTTGACCCACTGTGTAACCACTGTTTCAAAAAAGGGCAAATTCAACAAAAAATAAAACTGCCAATATGATTCTGTCCATACACAAATCCATGGAGCAGCCATCCCTGGTTACTGCATCTAAAGAAAAGATAGAAAGAAAGAGTAGGAAAGAACAACTGAGAAAAGAAAGGGGGAAAAGACAGAGTGCATATAATTATGCATGATGTGGACAAAGCTAATGAGAAGAAACTTTTTTTCCCTTTCTTATAATCCTAGAACTTCAGTGGGGTCACAAAAAAAAAAGTAAGTTAAAATATAATCGGCTTTGGAGAGTGGGTTTACCTTTAGAGATAGTTTGATATGTTAAGTAATAAGATTATATTTAGTAATAGCAATAGATTAAATCTAAGGGAAAAATATAGAATTAAGAATGAAATTATTATAATAAAAATGAGTATAAAGATAGGTAACAAAAACATACAAGTAGTATGATATAGAATAAGCTGAATAAGTTTATGATTCAATGGTAATAGAGAGAAATAATAATGTAAGTTTGCGTTGGTTGAATTTTTTTTTGTTCCACTATTATGTATATCACATGGTGTTTTATTTTTTTTTGTTTTTTTCTTTGTTGTATAATCAATAAAAAAAATTATAAAACAAAAAAAGAACTTCAGTGGGGTCATCCACTGAAGCTGAATGGTTAGTGACTGAGAACAGAAGAAACTCAGCCCTCCACATTTGTGGCTTTGACTTTCACAGACTTGATTATTTGTGAATTTCTTCAACCTCTGCCCCCCCACCTCAGGCACTTCTCTTTGGAGGAAACTTTTCCTCTTGGTATAGCTCTGATCAGGCTCTCCTGGGGCTGCAGGGGCTGCAGACAAATATGCTGCACTATATAAACAAAGTGTCCAGAAGTGCACTCTTGGTTTTGAAAAACAGAGGCGATTTTTTCCTATTTGAAGGAGAAGTTGCCATTTCTGGAGGTTGTCAGGAGAGACAATTCACTCTTTATTGGGTCAGAAAAGGGCAGTCCAGAGAATCTGGATGGGTTGAGGGTAACAAAAACAGCCACTGTGAAAGGTACTTTGACCACTCCCGTGTTCTCTGACCCTCATGACTAGATATGGCAGGGACAGACACTGGATCATTGTGTGCTGAAAGCATGGGTTCTTCCACCGAGCTGTGGTCTCTCCCCTTTGGAGCATTCAGAGAATACAGCCAGCCCTCCATATTTGCAAGTTTCACTTTCACAGATTCTATTATTTGCAAGTGCCTCCAACCCCTGCCCCCCCACTTCGAGTGCTTCTTTTCTGGGGGAACCTTCCCTCTCAGCCGCTACAATCAGGCCACGCAGCCCTTTAAAACCCTCCTATGATCCTCCTCCTCCTCCTCCACCAGCTGCTGTGCGGCCAGCTAGGGATGGCTCACAGACAATTTCTCAGCACTAAAACCCCTCTCTGGATGCCCCCCTCAACACACCCAGGGAAGGAGAGGGTGAGAGAGAGGAAGTATAGGACGACCATGTCAACCTACTTCCTCTCCCTTTCCTTTCCCTGACCTGGTTTGGACCCTGGGTGCCTGTTCTCCCCTCTACTCCTTGGCCCCCTTCCCACAGGGACACACACATACATTTTGATATTTCCAATTTCTCTACTTCTGAGTGGGTCCTTCACTCATAACCCTAGCAAATGTGAGGGCCAGCTGTACTTATTCATAGGGTATACAGTAAACCATTGGAATTCACTGTCACAAGATGTAGTGATGGCTGCCAACATGGGTGGCATTAACAGAGGACTGGATAAATTCATGGTGGATGGGGCCCTCAGCGGCTACCAGTCAGGATAGTTGTATGTTATCAGTGTCAGAGACAGTATTCCCCTACATATCAATTGCTAGGGAGTGCAAGATGGAGTGTGCAGTTGCACCCACATCCTGCTGGTGGCCTTTCCATTGGCTAGGTAGGCTTTCAAGCTAATCCAATATGGCTCTCCTTATGCGCTTTCTCTTTGAAGTGATGCAGAATAGGTCAATCCTGTTACTGGGGACGGAGGGCATGGAGGAATACCTACACTTTCTAAGAGAAAAGTATATTTTCATGGGAAAATGCATACCAAAAGGACCTGGCAGTTTGCAAATGATCAGTGCTGTTTAAACCCCTTGAAATAATATTTTCCATCAGGAAAACAGCCTTTTGAATTAAGTAAAAATGAGAATTTGGGCAGGTAGGATTGTGACAGCCAGGACTATCATGGAGGATGGAATAAGCAGTTTGATAACACTCTGTGTGCAATTGTCCAGGCCCCTAGGGCTGCTTAGGAGAATTTTATTAAAAGTGACACACACAGGTTATGAACTGTTGAGAGGAGGGGGAGGAAATGAGACTCAAATTTCCTTTTGCCGGCACACTCTCATACTAGGGTCCTAGGTCTGTCTGATCCTTCATCACTTATCCCCAACTTGTTTAATGATGTTTATTTAGAGGTCCAGTCAAATAGGAAAGGAAATTAAAAAGTTCATTTCTTGCTCCTCAACGTCCCCTCAAACCAGTATGAATAAATAATCCTTAGTCTTTAGGATTAACATGTTCACACTCCTGTCTAGAATGAACACCAAGCATTTGTTATAACTTTAAAACACAGCTTGTTTGACAAAGAAGGACACTAAATTGAATTATGAAAGTCAGTGGTCTGGTTCTAAATATAAGGAGAGCAACACCAGGCAGCATACCTTGGAATGTGTACAAACATGGAGGGATCGTGCCACTCAGCAACTTTGGTATCTTTGGCCTCAGTCCTTATACTTTATATTAAGAATCTTCCTCACAAAAAGCATGTGAAAATGCAATAAGCAACTTCATATAATGGCCACAATGTGCCTATAACTGCATTTATGCCAGCTTGTTCCCTCGGGGTATATAAAGGAAACAGCTGGTACTGTTCACCTCCAATTGCAGGCGGAGACATTAATCAATGCTCCATATTTTAAAATGGAACTTGCTGTCCCAGTTGCATTTCATGTATTGATTGAACAGACAGAACATGGAACAGCAGATCTGTTTGCTGACTGGGTGGTCTCCAAAGATTCTGCTGCTTGAAAAAATGCCCTCATTCACCTGGCTGATTTGCAAGAGTGGTTTCACTTCATATCAAAGGATGAAAACCATCTTACTTGGCAGCAAGTAACTCAGTCTGAGCTGTTTGTTCACAAGATCTCTGTGGCCACTGTTTCTTGCAATGTTTTCGATTGTGAGCAGCTGCAGAATATTCTGGAGAAGGTAGGACAGGAGCAGTGTATCCTTCCGCCCATACACATACACACATAAGGGGCTGCCTTTAGGGACAATAACATTTACAGGCTAGCATTATGTTAGCATCATACGCAGGCAGAAGCTTCCCTTAGACTTGTGCAAATCCTTTTTTTAGGCAATGCAGAAGCTAATCTTTCCTTCCTCCCTTCCTAGCCCCCAAAGTACTTCCTTGACTTACCATAAAACCTGAAAAGTCCCTCTGCATCACTATTCATTGTCTAAGGCAGGATCAGAGAAGCATCAGGCTACATCTGTGTAGCTCAATGTGAAACACTAATATCAGTGATGAGACCTCTGGAGGACCCTAGTGGATTCCAGTGCTGCTGTAGCAATTTTGTACTAGGTTACAGATACGTGGCCAAACGCTTCTCTGGTCCTGCTCATTCCCTACGAGGGACACAATGACACACAATACTGGAGGGTGGAGCTTCTAGGCTGTACTGCAGGTCTGGTGGCATAGCATGTGGTTCAGCCTAGCAGAGGTGCATATGCAGAACTACAGTGTTACATTGAACCATAATGTGTTGCAGTCGCAGTCGCAGAGAAAAGCAGAGAAAGCGCAGGATCCATTCTCATTTTATATACAAAAGAAATATCACAAAGAAACAGTTTTTCCAAACACATTTAGACAGATCATAATCTATCACAGAACACTGCTAAGCAGTGAAGGACAATAACATTATAGTGATGTCCAGCACATCAAGAAGACGTCATCAACCATAACAAAATCAACATTAGCTCAGATGTCTCTCCTATCAGCTCTTTCATACATACCATGCATTTGTTTTTAAGACAGTACAATACATTCTCTATAACCATGTGACCAGTATCCATGGTTTCACTTACCCACGAGTCACTCCAGGGCCATGGCTGCTGCCACCAGTACTGGCCAGGGTCCTTACTCTGAGAATCTGGCTGAGAAAGGTGCCTGGCAAGGCATAGTTAAGCTTCCCATGCCTCTCTCAGCTAAGGAAGAGATGGACATTCCTTCCTCAACTGAGAGAGGCATGTAAAGCCCAGCTCTGTGAAACCATGCATCTGTCTCAGCCCAGGAAGGAGATGGACACTCTTTCCTTGGCTGTGAAAGGCATGAGAGGCCTGGCACAGCTCCTCGCAACCTCACCTCCCCATGTCTTCTCTCTCTGCCAAAGAGATGGATGCTCCTTCCTCAGCAGAGGGAGGTACACAAAGCCTGTCCGATCCACATTTTTCACCACGTTTTTCACCATCTGCATTAAGTCTGGGAATGTATCCCTTGAGCATGTGGGGGACTACTCTACTATGTACATTATCTCTGAAGGAGAATCAGTATTATCAGATACTGTAACTTAACATTTCTTACCTCCAATATTCTGTATAATGATTGTACTGGCTACAATAACCTGGCAAAACAGTAAATTGTGTTAAGAAAATCAGAAATTTCACTTCAAACCAAGTCCAAATCACACCTTTAACAAAAAGCAGAAGAAAGGATTCAGTTCATTTTACCAGGGGATGAAGGGTACCCATACGGCATAGTAGAAGAAAAAGGCAACAAAAACTAACATTTCTTCTTAAAATATATAATTTAAAATTATCAATGACATCTCACATAGACTTGCTTTTGCAACATAAAACTTAGGCTGAAGTCCTACGCTGCTTCAGTGCAGTATAAATATGCATCAGAAGGTTATGCCTCTACTGAATGACATCATTACTGAATAGCAACACAGCACAATGAATGCACACTGGTGGTCAATGTGCATCACCACCACCAGTGAACTCTGACCTGCACCTGCCATGTGCAATGGTTTCAGATATAGAACTCCAGTTCCACACACCATTAATCTTATACAACCATTGCACACTGCCTAAACAGTTCACTCTTCATGCACAACACAATTTATGTCTGGGTATGTCACTAACAAGATCATGGCCTTAAAAAACAGGCAATGACAACTTCAAATTTATGAAATATGCAATTACCCCCAGACAAGCAACAGCTATAGCTAGATAACCTTTGTGCTCATCACAATACAGTACAAGTTTGCATGTATGCTACATATAGCTCTCTAATTGATGACAGATTTTGAACTTGGCCTTTAGTTTTGCATTCAGTATACTAGAAAATATGTCTGGATCTGACCGGGCTGATATGGATGATTTCACTTAAACGAAATAAACATTTTATTGGTATCACTTACAAGCCACAAGACTGATTTCATAGCAGGTTCCATGAAAAATGGACCACAGTCAGAAATTTTTTAGTGCCACTAGATAACATACTACATTTGGCAACTCTGTGAGCAAATACGTGAATCTCTACAGCATAAAAGAGAACCAAATAGACAAACATGGTACAAGTGTTAAAACCCCAGAGTTCTAATGTTTCTCTACATGTGGGGTACACTGTTCCTTCTAAGAAGGGAAAAAACACAGAACTCCATGCAAATTCTGAAACCTTGTGGAGCTTTAGACCACACTTTACTAATTTAGAAACTGTTCCTGTTTCCTTGAAACTTTTCAGACCAACATATTACTGGAACTATAATCTTGACTACAGAACAACAGGCAACAAAAGGATTTTTTAAAGTATAGGAGTTTGGTAATTACCTTTCCAGGTGAGCCAAACGCAAAGAGACCGAGATCTTCATAAGAAGTGACAGCTGTTAAAAGGGGGGAAATCGAAATTATATATTCGTTCATTTAAAGTAATGCATTGTTTTAAATTTTATATACACAGACGCAAACATTTCTCAAATAGAAATCTTTACTGTATAAATTTGAGGCATGTGTATCTTCCTTCAAAAATTAACTTTATTATGAAATCCAGGCAGAAAATTTTTTTTCACAGGGATAATCAGGGTTAACCTAAAGATGCTGTTTCTATGGACTGACAAATGTGAATACTATACTATAAAGGAAAGAACAATTAATAGTCAATTACTTAAACTAATTTAAGGCACAATCCAGCTAAAGTTAAGCTACCTTAAGTCCCATTGATTTCCATAAGAACACAAACTGTGTACTTCAAAGATATATTTAATAAGTTCAAGAATATACAACCTTTTGAATTCCACAGAGCTCACTGGCTTAAAGAAAAAAATTTCCAACCAAAAGGATGAAATTTCCATACCGCAGAAGTGACTCAGTACCAAATACCATTTTATTTTGCATGCCAGGATTAAAAAATGTCACAGATGTGGGAAAAAGGGACAATGTGAAAAGCGGACAACACTTAATGCTTGATGTTCTACCTAAATCAATTGCTATCATAAAAGCTCCTTGTACTTGAGAAGCTCAGTTTTCTGCGTAAGGGTCATTTACTGCTTTATTTTTTACTACTTCATCATTTTCTAAGAAGGTATTTTATTTACTTCTTACATTTATACCTCACTTTTCCTCCAAGAAGCTCAGGCACACATGTTCCATCTCCACAGTTCTAGCTTCAGAATAAATCTGTGAAGTAGGTTAGACTGAGAGACACAGGCTGGTTCAAGTTCACCTATGGAGTTTTGTGGCCAAATGGTTATTTGCACCAGGGATTTCACTGGTCCTAGTCCAACACTAGCCCATGGAGAGGCAATGGTGGGCAGGTTGCACTAGACATACACCTCCTGCACATCTCTATTTCAAAAGTACAATAAAATAAAATAAAATACCCCCAAATGTCCCCCAGAGACCTCTAGAGAGGCTGGGGGCAGCACTTCTGCCATGTTTTTAGGCCCAGGAGAGGCCATTTTTCAAAACAAGAAGTGACTGGAAGTCACTTCCAGTTACTTCTGGTTTTAAAAAGGCCTTTTCTGGTCCTAAAATGGCCCAGGGAGACATACAAATGTAATCAAAATGCCTCCAATAATCCAGGAGACTCTGGAAATCACAAAAATGTCCCTGGGAGGCTGCATACAGATTGTGCACTGCCCACCCTTCCTCCAGTCACTGCAAGAGCAGCGGGAATCATGTGCCCTCTTGCTTTTGTGGGCCCACATGCATACGAAGTATAAAAATTGGGGGAAAGCAATTTGCTTTCAAAGAACGAGAAAGCTGCATCTCTGGGGGTGCAGCTCTCCTCTACAGCACAGCAGACCCACACTAGTTTGTTTTAGGACAAAATCTGGTTCTTAACAGCATAAGTGGTTTTTCTCTGTTTAACCTGACTGACTTTTGGTCATTCTCACATAGAGGAGCATCAGCTTACCCCATGCCTTACTTCCCATCTGTTTCTTTTCTATGATTTTATTTTATTTTATCAGACACAAACTCTTTGCAATGGCAGTGGCCTTTGACCTTTCTCTGTCCTATCTCCCACACTCCAGTGGGGAGAAGACAGTACAATCATGCTGCAAATAAGCATGAAAACCTTAGATCCATGCTGAACGATTCTGGATTTCAATCACAGAAAACCTTACTAAATGAGAAAGTAGCCATATCATTATAAATACAAATAAATATCGGAACTACAATGGCCAGAATTCTGCATTACAAATCTGAACGTGTAACTTGGAATTACACACTTATTACTATTAATGTATCATGGCCCCTCTGTAGCACCTAGTTTAGAAACTACATAGGGACCGTGAACGTCTACATCTCCACTTACCAAGAAGCAGCCATTGAAACTGATGGGCGTCTGTTCCTCTGTCACTTGGGAATACACTTGCTGCAGTTCTCATGCACCATCCCTTGCACTAGCAATATTCAGTACAAGAGGAAATTGCAACAGGGACCCTAATTCTTCCTGAGGCAATGGAGATGGCTCAGGGTGTAGGTGGATGTATGGAATCACAGAATCATACAATCATAGAAATGTAGAGTTGGAACAGACCACACGGGCCACCCCATCCAACCCCCTGCTATGCAGGAACACCCATCAAAGCATTCCCAACAGATGGCCATCCAGCCTCTGCTAAAAACCTCCAAAGAAGGAGACTCCACTACACTCTGAGGCAGCATATTCCACTGCCGGACAGCCCTGACTATCAGGAAGTTCTTCCTGAGGTTCAGGTGGAATCTACTTTTCTGCAGCTTGAATCCATTGCTCCTTGTCCTGGTCTCTGGAGCAGCAGGAAACAAGCCCTCTCCTTCCTCTACAAGGCATCCCTTCAAATATTTAAACATGGCTATCATGTCCCCTCTTAACCTTCTCTTCTGCAGACTAACCTTCTATTCTGCAGACTAAACATACCCAGCTCTCTAAGTCTATCCTCATAGGGCATGGCTTCCAGGTCTCTCACCATTTTGGTCGCCCTCCTCTGGACTTGCTCCAGCTTGACCATGTCCTTCTTGAATTGGGGTGCCCAGAACTGGACACAGTATTCAAGATGAGGTCTAACCAAAGCAGAGTAGAATGGTACCAGCATCACCCTCGATCTAGACACCATAATCCTATTGATGCAGCCGAGAATTGAAATGGCAGCCAACTGCTTCTCACGGAACAGGGAAACAAGACAGATCCTTGCTGATCACAGCAGCTGCTGTCTAGTAAGTGGAGACTGAGGATGGGGCACACTGGGTGCTTACATATACATAAAGACCATACAGGATTCCTACCAATATCCTAACAATAAAGAGCTCTACTCAATGTTGCCAATTTTTTTTATATTATTATCAATATTATTGTATCATTATTTCATATAGGAGACTCTTTTTTTGTTTTTACTTGTCCATCTTCATTTAAAATTTAAATGAAAACAGACAAAAATCTAACTGAACTTTAACCAAACAACTTTTGTTGATTTAAGCATCGCAGCCATATACCATAATTTATTAATTTATTCCTTAAAGAAGACTGACTAATCTCCACTTAGCAGCTATAACTATTTTTGGCTGCTGTGAAAACATTTCCCACAAGAACCACATACTTATTTTTTATGATACTCAAGCAAGATGTACGTAAAAAGTCATAGGTAAAATATGCTACCATTGCACTTATTTGGGCTACAATGCATTTCTCCAAATCTCTGGTTTTTACAAGTCAACCATTTCTGAAGAAACATTTCCAACAAGTACTAGGACATAACTTCACCAATAATTTTGTATATAAGCTGTAGCACCAACTAACAGCAATTTATTTTCTATATAAAACAAGACAGGAGAAAGGCTAGATCACAACATGGGCCAAGATCCTGTATCACGAGAAGTATCGTAACATTTCACAGTGTCAGAACTGCAAAATGTCTCCCTTTCCCCCCATAAGACCTTCCTCTTGTAGTCTCCCCCCACCCCGCTACATAGTGGACAAAGTGCGAGAGGGGATGGCTGAGAAACATCCCACATGTGCTCAACAATATGATCTTCCAAGATTTCCAGAAGATCCTAGGAGGTCTTGGAGTATGCCTTCACAGTTGGGCATCTGACTACAGTCACATAACCAGAAGATTCTCAGCTGTTTAATCATCAAACAACTTGTTGTCCTTCTGTGCCTTCAAGTCATTTCTGACTTAAGGTGACCCAAAGGTAAATATATCATGGGTTTTTCTGGGGCCGAAAGTGTGTGACATGCCCTGGGTGACCATCTGTCGGGAGTGCTTTGATATGGGTTCCTGCTTGGCAGGGGGTTGGACTGTGTGGCCCCTGTGGTCTCTTCCAGCTATATGATTCTATGACCCAGTGGGTTTCTATGACCAAACAGGAATCAAATCTTTGCCTCCTTCCTCTCTCTCATTTACCTCCTTCCTTTGGTTTGGGGGAGCGGGGGCACTGGGAGAGGGTTTGTGGCTCTTAGAAATAGGTTGAAAGCCATCTTTAGCCAGCCAGGCAGCTGCTGGTGAAGGAGCAGGAGGACCAGGTTTTTAAAAGGCTGCACCTTGTTGCAGGGAGTGCTGTAGAAACCCACAAATAGTCAAATCTGTGAAAGTCAAGCCCACAGATGTGGAGGGCTGACTGTATTCAGAAAAGTAACCAACAATTCAAGAGGTTACCTCATGCAAATGTTGATGGATTCTTAAAAGCTGGGTAATACTGGTGCTGTATGTTACATAACAAGCAGAACAGCCCTGTGCATGTTGATTCAGCATAATATCCTGTGGTATTCAATGGAGCTTACTCCCAGGTATGTGTATGAAGTAATTATATCATCAGGCACACAACTTTAGAAGTAGATCTGGCTGCACGTTCTTGCAGAAAATCCTCCTACCAGAAGACTTTTCTACTAAGGAATCACAAAAAGCAACCATCACTTGCCATTGTTTGCCTTCCAGTAAAGATGGCGTTACTTTTAATTTTTCCCCCAGAAATCAACCCATTGGGCATCTGTCAGTCTGACTGTAATATGATTATTTTACTGCAACTTTTACTGATCTGCTGTTCTTGTGATTTTTAGGAAAATTGCTTCTTAGCTTTTAACTGGTGGCCTTATTTAATAAGGTGCCTCAGGCATTTTTATGAAAAAGCAATCACCTAATTAAAGAATAAACCACTAAAAGAATAAGTAATAACCAGATCCTACCTCTTTGAATATTTAAGAGTGAAGGCCAAGTGCAAAGAAAAGGCAAGAGCAGCAGCCTCTGAGAAGAACCAGGGAAGAGTCAGTGGATTGACCAAAGACAGCTACAGAAAAGAAAAGGAAAGAGGAAAGAGGAAAGAGAAAAGCATTCACATAGCATGAAACCCACTTACTAGAAATAGGAAGGAAGAAAGATGTTGGCTGGAATCTTGTCAGGGTCTTAAACATTCACAGGTTTCCCTGTGGAAGTAGTTTGCTATTTTTATCCAATGTGGAACAGCTATACAGTCATCCCTCCACATTCGCTAGGCTTAGGGGCACAGGACCCCTGTGAAAGTGGAAAATACATGAATAACTCTAGGCCCTCCCGAACCATATTTAACACACAAAAAAGTATGATCATCATATTCAACCCACAGTGGATTCCTTTGAGGCATCATGGTTTCTTCACAAGGCAGAAGTGTGTGGCTGGTGGGGCTTACTGCCACCTCCACTGCTGTGCCGCACCATTTTTAATAGAGTCTGACAGACCTTGTTCACAGTTTCTCATTCTCATGAGGCTTGCAGTCCCTATTAAAAATGGCCTAGGGAAGCAGCAGAGGTAACAGCAAATAATCCGTGAATAATCAAATCTGCAAAAGTGAAACCCGCAAATGTTGAGGGCTGGTTATACTCAGTTCAAGGATGTGGCAGCAGAGCTGTCATGGTTGCTCACGGCACATGGACGTCCATTTGCACTGCGCATGCAGATGTGTATGCACATTTGCAGTGTGCTTTCAGTTGTGCAATGCCACAATTCACAAACAAGGCAATGCTATGCAACTGCTACCTAGCTCCATGAGCATCAAGTTACACTCTGTCTCCTCAATATAGAATCTCAGCCATTAAGCAAAGAACATGACGAGCCAAGGACAGGACTAGGCCAAACTATACTGGAAAAGCCATAAGGCCAAAGTGTGTGTGTTGCAATAATAAAATAACAAAGAAGCTAAGATAATGCTGAGTCAAGAGTTCCTCTTTCTCTCATATCTCTGATGCTAAATGAGGCAGAACAAAGGAAGAGTGAGGAAGTAAGGAGATATTCATCCACACCATGCTTTAGAGCAGGGGTGGAAATTGCACAGCCATCCAGACGTTGCTGAACTGAAATTCTTGCCAGCACAGCCGTGTTGAGGAATGCTGGGAGCTGTAGTTGAACAACATTCTCACCCTTGTGTTAGGGTCACTATGGAAGCCAACAAAAAGCCTGTACTAAGGAGGAACAGAGGGCTTTTTGATAATAATGCAATATATTCAAAGTCATGGTTGTGTTAGTCTGCATCAGTACACAACAGAATCTTGTAGCACATTTGAAAGTAACTGAAAGGAAGAAGTTCGTAACGTAAGCTTTCATTGAGCTTCTGATGAAGTAGAGTTAAGTCCACCAAAACTTATGCTACAAACACCTTTCTCCCAGGCTCAAAAATGCTACAAGATCCTTTTGTATATACTCAACATAGGATATGGCTGCTGACTTCAACAGACCCCTTCTAAATCTGTTTGTCTAGAAGTAGGTTGCACTGAACTTCAACAGAACTTATTTTTAGTACTATGCAAGAACCTACTACTACCACAGCTGGAAGAGGAGAGTACAGTGGAAGCCAGTTACAAAATTAGTATAAACCTGGACAAGTTACTTTGTTGACTATGTCCCAGAAGCCACCATCAGCATGGCCAAAGAAAAGGCAGTCATAAGCAAATGATGACACAGTATTGGAAAAAATAATTTAAGTTAGGGAGAGTTTGGACAAACAAGGGAATGTGCAGGGCATTGGTGCTATTTTTGCTCCACAGGGCAAATCAAAAGCTTCCCTGGCTTTCACAACATAAATTCAACATGTGCCCACTTGTATAAAGAACACTCCCTCCTCATTTCGGGCACTTTGTCAGCCTTGTCTATGGTTACGCATTCTTAAAATGAAAAAGATTAAGGGAAAAGGAGAGGACTTAATGATCTCAGAGACATCCTGCCAATAAGCACCTTGCTCAGCCAGTGTCTGTTTTGAACTCACAAAGCTAATCTTCCAAACTTGACTGCATTTGGAGAGATGTTCAGCACCTGATGAAATAATCAGTCTCTTTCCAGTATACAGTAAATCCTGCCTTTAAGTTCACTTGAATTCTCCCTGAAAATTTGGGGCACTGCTATTTTCATAAAAAGTACTGTATACCAAATCCTAGAACATCACTGCTTGAACACATTAGAGAACCGTTAAAAGGCTGATGGGTGCATCAAAATATTCCAGAACTAGTATTTAATTTTTTTAAACAATGCCTAGCCTAATTTGTAAAACACAAAGTCTCAATGTACTGACATCATCATACAAATAACAATAATGTTTGAACTGACTTAAGTATGCAGTTTTAAAGTTAAATTAAGAACAGGACAGTTGACCCTTCCCATTTGTGGGTTTGACTTTCATGGATTTGATTATTTGCAAGTTTCCCACCGATGTCCCTCCCACAAGCTCTTCTTTCTAGGGCAACATTTCTAGGAGAAGGGTGAGAGAGAGGAAATATACGGCCACCATGCCGAACAATCCCCCCTTCCCTCTCCTTTTCCTGACCTGGTTTAGACCCTGGGTGATCTCTTCACAATGCCTTGGCCCCCTCTTCCCCCCCCACTCTTTGATATTTGTGGTTCTTCCATTTTTGCGGGAGTTCTGTATCCTCTAGCCCTAGCAAATGTGGAGGGTCAAATGCAGGTGCCAATCAATAAGATAGCAAATAAAAATTTCAGATAATGCTTAAGAACCTTTCAAAACCACTTGCACTTTCTAGGCGGTTCCATACTTGGGGATCAAGAGCATTTCGGAATCTTTTGTTTGTTTGTTTGCTTACTAATTATGAATATTTACAATCTTGCTTACCTCTAAAGGCAGGGTTAACTAAAGCCCCTTCTGCAGGATGATGCTGTCATGCGTCCTCCCGTCAGGGTCCCAGCAGCAGCTCTACCAGGATGGGAGCATGTCCCCAATGCTCCTTTCCACATGTAACCGGCTGCCTACAGAAGGGAGCATGAGGAACATACTCTGCTCCTTCTTTCCGGACCAGCAAGCCTTCTTCCCATACTGCAGTGGTGGAGGAAGTGTATAGATTGTGCTTCCGGTCATTCTGCATGGCCGGCTGTGACAGAAAGCGCATGTGACTGGGGGTCATTGATAGGCTTTTCCCATCAATGATATACCCCATGAACATGCTGGCTGGCGATGTAAGAAGGGCAAGACTGCGACAACATCATGAGGAAGTGTCATCGCATCCTACTCCTCTTGCATCCCCATACCGGGATGCCACTATCCTGTGGAAATGGCCAGAGAAGACCTCTAGGTCAGAAGGAGGAAGAAAGATATACTTCGGGCAAGAGGGCTTCATGCATTGCATGTGTGCTTAAAGTCACCTGTTGATGTACAGTGACCCCATGAATTTCATAGGGTTTTCCTAGGCAAGAAAAACTCAGAAATGTTTTTGCTAGTACCTTCCTCTGAAATACCGCCCACAGACATGGTATTCACTGGCAGTCTCCCATGTAAGTACTGACAGGGCTGACTCAACTTAGCTTCCAAGAGGAGATAGGAATCCGGTGCCTTTATGATCTTTAGGCTTCCAAGCCCTTTTTTCCATGCATTACTGCAGGAAAATAAAGTCTGAAAACCTCTTTCAGTATGAATTCAGTATGAGTTCAATTTGAGAGAAGTCCTTGGAGAAATCCAGCGGTGCATGAGGGTCAATGGTACCAGAATAGAGCCAAAAATACCAGCCCATTTCATCTTTAAGTTTTTATGGACAGTAACTAACCCACAAGAAAGGTACATCGGTCTTTTAGAATGTGACAGAAAATAGCTAGGATCATCAGGAAAATTTTAAGAGGGCTGGATTCACCCACAAAGCATGAGTTTCATAACCTGAGCTCCTCCCCTACTGAAATTATTGCATTCTCCTTGTCAAATTATTACTATTATTATTACTGCTACTATCATCATCATCATCATCATGCCAGTTCAGGATCCAAGATGGATTATAACAGATTTTAAAAAAATAGTTAAAAATTAAACATAGTTTAAAACATAGTTAAACTATCAAAACTCTCTCTGGAGCCCTCACAGGGGGTCCACAAAGCCCTGCTGCTGGACAGCAACAGTTGTGGCAACAGCAGGGACTTGAGCAGGGATTTGAAACCTGGTCTCCAGAAGGCTTTAATAAATAAACAAACAAACAAGCAAATAAATAAATAAATAAATATTTGAATATTTAAATTTAAGCATTTAAATCTTGACCTAAGGCTTATATTTACAAGGGTTTCCCAGTAAAGAAAAGGTTAGGAACCACTGGCATAAACCATAAAACATGCAACAGCACAGCACAACAAAAATAACAATCAGAAAATCCAGCACAGGTTACAAGGTCCATCCTGCCTAAACAACAGACCTGTCAAAAAAGAGAGGTCTTCACCCATCTATGGAAACACAACTGAGTGGGTGACAGTCTAACTTTTCTGGGGAAAAAGCTCCAGCACCTGGGGGCAGCCACTGAGAAGGCCGGTGTTCCCTCTGGATGTACCTGTGAAGGTGGTAGGACGGAGAGAACATTCTTCCTATTAAATTGTAACTGTGTATAACTAGCCTTTTTTGTTCAGCTTGTAATTTGGATATAGTCTTCAACAAAACTGACATGAAAGATTAGATGGATAGTAACAGTGAAAGACCATGGCATTAGCTTCTAGACTCTAGCATCCTGGAAAACCCGGGTTTAGGCAGGAGTTTCTCGGTTAAAAATACTGCAGCTTACCTAGCACTACTGCTTTTCCCCTGCAAAATATAGTCTTAAACAAGGACTGGTGATATCACCAAGTGCCATCTTAGTCGACTGGCAGGGAAAGGACAGCAAAAATGAAGCTCAGTCAGTAGCGAACAGTAAACTTTCATATCAGAAGAGCAGTGCATGTGCTCTGGGCTTTAGTACAAGCTTTGAAGAAGCCATCCAAGGTGTAAAACCTATTTTGAGGATAAAGGCTCAGCTCACTGGATAGCTCTTTTAAAATTCAGAAAAATAATTGCAGCAGATTAACCCCCTCCATTGTTATGGAACTGACTTCTCTGGTCTGGCTTTGTGGCTGTATATCCACGAACAAGTCCCCACACTGCTACAACACAAAAGGATTCCTTGTGTGACTTCCTTATCAGAGAAAGCAACATAGGAAGGGTTCCATAAGGACAAGAAGTTTGATAAATTCATCTGATAGGAGTAGGAACTCATTAGTGCACCATCACACATCTTTTGACATTTAGTGCATAAACTGCACTGTATTTCAAGTTTATACAATACTACATATTAGAACTGTATGCTGCTCTCACTTACCCGTGTGAATGCACATAGTAAGCAGCAGGAATATGGAGTAAGATGCAAGAGTGGCAACAATCAACAGCAAAACACTAGGACAAAAAAGACAAATGGTCAAAGTCACGCTTAAGTACAATATTCTCTGCAAAAATAGAGAGCTGAGAACTTGTGCTTTCCCACAACCAACCAACAAAAAAAAAAAAGTTAAAAAAAGCATAAGATATATTTCCTCATTTGACAGTCCATGCTGGCAAAATACAATTCACGACATTACTCAGTATTTTCCATGTTCTGCTTTTCTTTGACATTTCCTATATGAAAAAATTAGATCCCATCATGATACACATGTAGAATAACAGAAAGACCATTTCAAAATGTAAGCTCTGGTAAACAACAGTCAACTTTTTGGTTTGCTATTTGCCTGTCTGCAGAGGAAAGTAAGCAAAGGAAAGGTACATTGCACTGGCTGGATGATTTTCCTGTCACCCCAGGATGTTTCAAACTGTTTAAACTAAGCATTAGCAATGTGGATCACTAAAGCAACCAAGTGAGCCATAAATGCATTAAAATACACATTTCCTCAACTTTCTCTAACAGTGATGCAAGGTACAGCAAGGCAGAGCTTAAAATGGAAGATATTTTAACATGTCACTTGACCTTTTCTTCTGAATAAAGTGTTGATGGCCAAAATCAAGGAAAAGAGGGATACAGATTAGAAGAGCAATACTTCTGTAGTAAAGCCCAAGTTTTGCATCAAGATGTTCCTAGGTTCAAAGCTGACATCTCCAGTCGGGAAAAAATAGGCAGTGAGAGACCTCTAATGAGACTCTGAAAAGCCATTGCCATTCAGAGTACCAGGGTCCCTGTCAGGCCAAGGAAAGTAGTAGAATGATGTTCTGCTGGAGTCATCATGGTATAAAGGTTTGAGCCTTGGAGCGTGGCCCTGGAGACCAACATTCAAAGGTAAACCCCTCTGAACAAATCTTACCAAGAAAACCCTGCTGGAAGTTTAATCATAGAATTGTGTTGGAGGACCTAGAGATTCCTAGAGAAGTATTCTCTCAGGTAAAAAATAAAAATTAAAAAATTAAAAATAGTGTTCACAATTTTTATTTGTGATTTTTCCACTTTCACGGGGTCTTGCTCCCTCAACTCTAATAACATGGTGGATTGATTATATTAATATATTAAGCACAAAGTCTTTCAGAGTACTTAACAGCGTAATTGATACCAAACAAACAAACAAAAAAAACACAACCCATACCTAAATCCAATGATTCCTGTCTTAGCCATAGCATATGCCAATCCAAGTATCCCACTGCCCATGATTGCATTCATTAAGTTAAACACTGAGAAGCCAAAGGAAGCACCAGATGAGGATCTCTGTAAAAATCAAAAGAGATGGTTACATTGCAAGCTTTTCATCTGGGGGAAAACAAGCCCAGAGTGAATGCAAACCCAGAAAGCATTTAGCATATAGGCTCAGATGCACAAATTCATTAAATGTATGTCCTTGACATACAAAAGCTGCTTTCAAATCTATTATGATGTCTGTAAATCAGAATCATTTAAGTTAGAATATGTATGTACATTTACATTCCATAATATTCTAAGGATCTGTCAGTTTTGAATATACTCAGACAAAAGGGGTGACGTGGATGAAAAGACTCAGAAAGATTTAAAAACGGGGAACCCTTTTAAATCCAAATTCTAATCACTGTTTATCTAGCTATTTTTTAAAAAAAGATAGCCTGGGGGAAAGCAAGAAATCTTACATAGCTGGAAAGCTGACTGCCTCACTGTAAAACAGCTCTTTTAATTTTAAGAGCCTCCTACAACTGGAAAAAAATCACAAAACATGCAATAACAAAAATTTGAGCTTTCAAAGTTTAACTTTAGCACGTTTGTTCCTTGGACTTGTAAGCACCAATAAACCCAGGAACAGAGCCAAGGCATGTCTGAGTTGGATTAAACCAGACCCACCCATGTCCCACGTCATTTATCAGAATACTATACTTCAAAATAAGATTATTGACAAAGCTGGTGGTTCTTTAGTGAGCTTCCAAGGTTGGTGGAAAGCAACACTGATAACCTTTCAAGATTATTTTTTACGGACATGTTACATGGAACATACGGTTTTGCCTCGTCTTTCTGGTTTATTTACCAAATGAAGGATCTGTAGCTAGTAAATTAACATCAAAAATTGAAGTGGTATAGAGCTATAGAGTATAACAGAAGCGTGATTTGGTCAAGAAATATGTCCGTTCATACCATAGGGTTCTATCCAGCCGTAAGATTCATTTGGACTACAACACTGGATACAGAGTGGTGTGTGTGTCCTTTTGATGGGGTTCACATCCTGAGAAATGTGTCCATTTGACAGGACTTCATAAAATTGTGGAGATTTATGAGACTGTATTGTGTATGCTTCCAGATTAGTCTTTGGATGGGAGACCACCAATGAATACCAGGCTATTATTTCAGAGGAAGGAACCAGTAAAACCATTTCTGAGTATTCCCTACCTAAGAAAAGTCTGTGGAATTCATGGGGTCACCCTGAGTCAACAGGTGACTTGCTGACATATGCGCACACACTGTGTATGATTAGGAAGGGACATGTTTTCCTATGGGATTGTAAGAAGTGTGAGTGGCTTTTATAATTCTAGGGCTAAACAATACTGAGGGAGACACTGAGGCCATTTCCGCACTAGCCTGTTCTAGCGCGATGATTCCACTTTCAACACCCTCTGGAATCCTGGGGTTTGCAGTTTCGGGAGGGGCCACCTGGCCCCTCCCGAAACTGCAAACCCCAGGATTCCAGAGGGTGTTGAAAGTGGAATCATCGCGCTAGAACAGGCTAGTGCGGAAATGGCCCAAGTGTCCATATCTTATAGGGCTATGAAATCTCATAGCTATGAAATCTCTGAGCATGGAGACCCGTTATGTGGGACTCTGAGGCTTCACACATTAGTAATACAGGACGAATGGGGGTGCTCTGGTGATTGTTGCAACCCATCCTAAAACTTGGGGTGGCAGGAGAGCATTCAGCCTTTGCAAGACTGCTGCAAGGGTAAATAAAACTCCTGTGTATTTCATCCTAAGATCTTTGGAGTAATGGAAGACTAAGGCCATTTCCGCATGACACTGATATAGTGCTATTATTCCACTTTCAACATCCTGTGGAATTCTGGGGTTTGTAGTCTATTGAGGCCAAAGAGCTCCCTGGCTGAGAATTCTCAATGCCTCTTCCTAAACTGCAAACCCCAGGATGCCAAAGGAGGTTGAAAGTGGAATAATAGCACTAGAACAGTGCAGAAATGGCCTTACTTCTAAAACCAGAGTAAGCAACTTGGTGGCCCTCCAGATGTTGATGGAATGCAACTCCCAGCAGCCCTACCTAAGAATGATGGGAGATGCAATCTAACAACCTCTGGAGGGGTTTCAAGCCAGTGTATGTGTATGAAGTATTTATGGATTATTTAAGGACTATTTGGGGTTGGTTTTTCCCCCAACTTAGCAAGGACTGGGGGGATTCATTCACCACCCCACTAGTGAGGCAGCCAAAATGCCAAGTCGGTTCATTGTGTGAGGAGAGAAAGAAGTCTTTTTCCAAGGCCGTTTCCGCACTAGGCTGTCATAGCGCTATCATTCCACTTTCAACATCCTATGGAGTCCTGGGATTTGCAGTTTAGGGAGGGGCCTTTCTTTCAACTCCCTGACTTCCTTTTTCCAGGAGCGCCCGGACACAACCCCACCGCCCCCTCTCCGTCTCTCCCAACCCCCGTTTCCCCCCTTTCACGCACCCTGGCCGGGGGCGCCAGCGGCGGGAGGAGCAGGGCCCCATCCTCCAGCTCCTGAGCCGACAAGTACCAGCCCGGCTCGGCGTTGAGGCTCCCGATCACCGGCTCCTCCATGGCGCTCCGTGGGACGGAGAAAGAGGAATCAGGGGCGGGGAGAGGGGAGGACTCAAGGGCGGCGCTTCGGCCCCGAGAAGGCCGGCCTGAGGGCGGGGAGAAGGCCCGGCCGAGCCGCCTCCCTCGCCCCGCCCGGCGACGGTTGATGATGGTGGTGCTGAGGGGAAGCGGGAAGGCCGGGCCTCTTCGCCTCAGCGACGGAGGGAGACGCGGCGCCGGGTGAGACCGGCATGAGGTGAGGCAGAAAGAGAGGGAGAGGCCTCTTTCCATAGCCCGTATGGAGGTTATCTGAGGGAAACTGAAGAGCCGGCCTTCGGGAAGTCAGGCGGTTATTCTGTCAGGCCCTTCCCTGCTTACTCCCCGGAGGTACCTCAAGAAAGGCCTGCGTGGGTTTGTTTCCTTCCAGTTGGTGAGGCCAAGGGGCTGGCACTCTGCACATGCCAAAGGGAACGATTACAGCATCGTCGAGCGGGAAGGGGAAGACCTTCTAGGCCCTCTAGTCCAGGGGGACAGTCACACCATACAGTTATGGCGCTATGATTCCACGCGAAGGCCATTTCCGCAGTAGACTGTTATAGCGCTATGATTCCCCTTTCAGTATCCTATGGAATCCTGGGCTTTGCAGTTTACTGAGGCCAAAGGTGTCCCTCCCTAAACTGCAAAGCCCAGGATTCCATGGGATGTTGGAAGTTGAATGATAGCGCTATAACAGTCTAGTGCAGAAATGGCTTAAGTGCCATGGGTGCATCCTAAAAAATCCTGGGACTTGTAAGCTAGGGAAGGACTAAAGCAGTTGTTCTTAACCTTTTCTTTACTGAGGACTTCCTGCAAAAATAATTTGTTGCCAGAGATCCCCAAGAGTTAACTCAAGATTTAAATATTGAAATTTAAATATTTAAATGTGTGTTTATTAAAGGCTTGTGGAGACTAGGGCCATTTCTGCACTAATAATAATAATAATATTTATATCCCGCCTCTCCCCATGGATCGAGGCAGCACTACAACAATATATTAAATACATTAAAAGCATTAAAACATAACCAATCCTCCCCACCCACCAACCCATCTAAAACCAACCCCCTAAAACACATTAACTACAATCAACTAACACTACAGTGTTATTGTGCTATTAATCCACTTTCAACATGCTTTGGGGTCCTGGGCTTTGTAGTTTACTGAGACCAAAGATGCTCCTCCCTAAACTGCAAACCCCAGGATTCCATAGGATGGTGAAAGTAGAATAATAGCACTAAAACAGTTTAGTGCAGAAATGGTCTTGGATTCAAATCCCTGCTCAGACACTGGATGACCTTGGATTAGTCTCTGTTCTTGATGTTGCAGCTGTTGGTATCCAGTAGCAGGGTTTTGCAGCCCCCCGGTGAGGGCTCCACGGACCCCCAGGAGTCCCCAGATCCCAAGTGAAGAACCACTTCGGACTAGAGCATCTGCAGTGGCATCATTAGGGTTGGTGTCACCCCTATGGACCACAAATATCTGTACCTCCTCCGCCCCTCCTGTATCCTGACATTGTGCACACGCGTGTTCATCCCTGCTTTGGCACCCGGTTTCTTCCTTGCCGTCTCGCTCCTGGTGCCGCCCAAGGTAGGAATAGGGGGACAGCTGGCCTTTCTGACTGTGAGTCTCTCTCCTTGTTTCTGGTTCTTTTCCATCCTCTGCAGAAAGAAGGCCAGTTTTGCCCTTTTCTGCTTCCTGTGTGATCTTAATTTCTTATTTCTTCTCATCTGGCAGCAACTCTTCCTTCCAAATAAAAACAGCAGTGTTCAGCGTGCTTTTAAAATATGCCATGGTTTGCCAGTCAGGCCTCACAGCATTCTGTACAATCATAGAATCATAGAAATGTAGAGTTGGAAGAGACCCCGGGGGCCATCCAGTCCAACCCCCTGCCATGCAGGAACACCCTCAAATCAATCCCAACAGATGGCCATCCAGCCTCTGCTTAAAAACCTCCAAGGAAGGAGACTCCACTACACTCCGAGGCAGCAGATTCCATTGCCGGACAGCCCTGACTGTCAGGAAGTTCTTCCTGAAGTTCAGGTGGAATCTCCTTTCCTGCAGCTTGAATCCATTGCTCCTTGTCCTGGTCTCTGGAGCAGCAGAAAACAAGCCCTCTCCTTCCTCTACAAGACAGTCTCTACACAAAAGAAGAAACCCACACAAAAGAGACACCTCCAAAGCACTGGGGAGAGGTTTCAATCTCCCAGGACCCCCAGCCTCAGGCCTTAAGAGGAGCAGAAGAACTTCAGAGTTAGAGGCCCAAGGGGAAACAGCTGGAGAAGAATTCCCTTGCAAAGTCAGCTCTCTCTCCCTGTGACCCAAATAAGGACTAGGGCTTTTTAAAAATCTCACAGTATATGTCAGACCTGCACAACTTGGCAGCAGATAAAGGCCGAAATTAAATAGGCTGAACTTCTTCAGGCCGCAGATAGGCTTTTAGCGCCTAACTTTCCAAGTAAAGTTATAATAATGGTATAATAATGTTTTTTATTTGCAAAATAAATTATAGTATAATTAATGATGAAACTATTTTGCAAATAAAATAAACCATATTATAAAAAAGGGAAATTAGGGAAGTTTTTCTTAATGTTTAGGTGGGATTTCTTTTCCTGCAGTTTGAAGCCTCCGTGTCCTAGGGCCTTTCCACACACTGTTATAGTGCTATTATTCTACTTTCAACATCCCATGGAATTATGGGGTTTGTAGTTTACTGAGGCCAAATAGCTCTCTGGCTGAGAGTCCTAAATACCCCTCCCTAAACTGCAAATCCCAGGATTCCACAAGATGATGAAAATGGAATAATAGCACTATAACAATGTAGTGTGGAAAGGCACCTAATCTCTTAAGCAGCAGAAAACAAGCTTGCTTCATCTTTTACATGATATCCTTTCAAATAAGAGATTCACAAAAGTTCCTTTTGGTGAACTACAACCTCCCAAAACCCCAGGTAGCATGATTACTGACTGGGGAATTCTGGGAGTTAAAGTCTTAAAAAACAATGCTTTCAAATTCTGGGTAAGCTTTTATCTCATCAGAGTAACTCGGTGAATTATTGCTGTTGTGTGCCTTCAAGTCATTTCCAGCTTATGGCGACCCTAAGGCAAACCTATCACTGGATTTTTGGGACTGAGAGTGTGTGATCCGCCCAAGATCGCCCAGTGGTTTTCCATGGCTGAAAAGTTCAAATCTTGCTTCTGTTACAAACTCATCTGGTAATCTTAGGGAAACCTCTTTCCTTAAATTTCAACCACCAGCACCAATATACAACATGGGGAATGACAACACTAGCCTTTTCTGCCCTACACTCTTATAGTGCTATTATTCCGCTTTTAGCATCCTGTGGAATTCTGGGGTTTGTAGTTTCCTAAGGCCAGAGAGCTCTCTGGCTGAGAATTCTAAAGGCCCTTCCCTAAACTGCAAACCCCAGGATTCCATAGCATGCTGAAAGTGGAATAAGAGCACTGTAACAGTTTAGGGCAGAAATGGCCACTGTCTTACCCTCTTAACCTGTTGTTAGGATGACTAAGATAATGCAGATGTGGCAAGTTGTGATTATACAAGACTAATAAATAGGATTATTGGAAAGACAAGAGAGCTACGCCTTAAGAAATGTAGCAATGTATAATTTGCAAAAGATCAAAGGGGAAGGGAACAATTTTGGGTGGCAGAAAAAAGTATTAATTATGAGGAAGGAGGAAGAAAATAGATTTGGAGGATAAACAAGAGGAATTCCAGATGATGGGGGGGAATTTATGAGGGTGCATGCCAGAATAGACCTAAATTGCATTTTAAAATGCAATCTTTAAATGCAATTTACTTTCTTCCAATGCAATTTAGGAGGAATGGGGGTGAATGAGGACACTGACCCATAATAAGCTGCTTCCCCCAGAGGGTCCCAGTTTGCCATGTAATAGTCCATTTTGGCTTGCTCAGAGAGGAGGAGACCACCTCCTTTCTTGCCCCCTCCAACCCCAGCTGGTCTTCTCCTTTTCCCAGGCACTTATGCCCTCACTGCCCATCCAAAGGAAACAGAAAGAGAAGAAGCTACTGCCACCATCTTGCGCAAGGGCAAAAGGTAGCATCAGCTCAGCTCTCTGGTGCCTCCTGGATGGAAGGAGAAGGAAACAGCCCAGCTGAATTCATTCAAAACCATCAGCAACCTAATTGCTGCAACCTTTTTTGGCCCTTGTGCTCATGAGTGATGCGAGCTGCGCAAAATTCTTTGGCAGTTTGCATGCAGCCACCAGGCTGTATGTTGTGCAGACCTGGTATATGTTGATCAGATCATATAAGCAGGGGTGCATGTATTGCCACCTAGCTTCAGCTTGCTTTTGCCACCATGTAAACAATTTTCACCACCCAAAAGTTTCTCATTTCTATTCCCCACCCCATCCTTTCTGATTTCAATCACTGAAATACTGTATTTGCTGACATATAAGATTCACTTTTCCCCCAAAAAAATACTGTTTGAAAATGGGGTGCATCCTATACACAGGTGTGTCTTATATGCTGGCAAATATAGTATACCCAGTCTAATACGCGGCCTAGACAAAGCCTTTCCATCACCATGGGGGCCTTAGTCAGCTTATCTGTGCCAAGAGCTCCTTCACATCCTCTAATGGCTGTTAAACCACCTCCATAAAGACAATTCTGGCAGTTATATACACACCCAGCTTACCTCGAAATACATGTCAACTGAGGAAACGTTCCCTGCATCTGGCATAGTGAGGCTTCAGCCCATGACAAATAAAAGGGCTTGCTTTTAAAGACTCCATTTTGGATCTCATATTGCGAGAAAGGTGGCATATAAATCAAATAAATTACCATAGAAAATAGACACACCCTCGTGTCACATTTCAGAGAGCCCTGAGAGTATGGCCCTGGGAGATTTGGGAACATTTTCTGAGTCTGGATGCCAGCTTGCCCCTGCCCCAGCCAGCGCCTCATCCTCGCTGCTGAAGACCCCTTCTTGGTGGATCCATCTCAGTGAAGATACTGATCCCACACTCAGTTTCCCCCGCACCCTGACTGTATGGGAATTCCCTAGCTGCAGGGCCCTATTTTTCCCAATGGAGGTTCAGCATGGCAAAAATTTCTCCTATACATCCCAGAATAGTTGCAGGAAGAATAGCCATAAAGCCAAGAATCAATCTGCTGCCTCCCCAGAAACAGATTCAGTGGTTGCTGCTTTCACTAAATCCAGTAATACTTTAAAGAGAAAGTGAGAACAAGCCCTTCCTGACCTATCCTGTCTCTCAAATACCCTCCTCCCTGTCTTCCAGAAGCCTGTCAGAAGGTCTCCATCTAGGGGGAGGCAGCATGGCTACACATGGAAGATGTCCACATCAGAGCTGGCAGCCTCAGCATCCCCCAGGGTGCCCTGCAGGCCCAGCCAGAGGCAGAGAAGAGGGGGAACCGAAATGGCACTTACTCCTGGACCAGTCCAGATCCTTGAGCCTATTCAGAAAGCAGTAAACAGGGCCAAGAAGAGTCCTGAGGTGGCACAGAGTGAAACTTCATCTCTCCCTCTGTGCCCCCCTGCTCAAGCTTAACCTGCAGAAGTTGTCAGGAAGGGGTTCTGCAGGAAGTGGGAGGTGAGCCAGTCTCCCTCTACTGGTCCACCTGGATGTGTTGTCAGCTTCCACTCCCATCCTCAATAAGAGCTATGAGGAGACAAGGGAAGCCTGACAGGGGTGCCCTGCTCAAGATGAAGGCAGCAGCTGATCAGCTTTGCAGGAGAGGGGGAGGAATGAATGGGGTCCCACCAGTCTTAGAGGAGCTTTCTCTGAGCACCAGCAGCTGGGCAGCTCCCCTCAGGAAGGAAACTTACACACACACCTTCTTGCTTGAATACAGCAGAATTTCTGGGAAGTTCAGAGAAGCAGGATCAGCAGTAGTTGAGTGCAGCCAGCCCACAAGAGAGCAGGGAAAGAGCAAAATGGCACCTGGGCCAACTAAGTCCCACCATCCATGTGAAAGGAGCAGTGCCACGTTGCAGCTTTGAGGGTCCCACTGCACTTTTCTAGCCCTCTCTCTGCAACTTTTCCATTGACCTTTCACTACTTCCATGGCTGGTGTCACCCCAGTGTGGTTTGCACACACACATACACCCAGTGATACCACTGGCTCTCTGGCCAGGAATTCTAAATCTCCCTCCCTAAACAGCCAATCCCAGGATTCTGTGGGATGTTGCCATGGCAGTTAAAGTGGAATAATAATTTAAAAAATAATAAAAGGGGAGTTGGCTATGTTCAGAGCAAGAGAAAGAACAAGGATACCTTCTTTGCCTTGGGCTTCTCCCTAAAGGAAAACAGTGCTTGTAAGTGAATATGGAACAAATCATGGAGCAAGAGGACTGTTGGAAAGAACAGGTAAAGAGATAGTAAAGGAATATCTAGCAGTGCTAAATGAATTTAAGTCTCTAGAGCCATATGAACTACATCCAAAAATACTAAAGGAACTTATACACAGAAGCTCAGAGTTATTGTCAATAATCTTTGTGAATTCTTGGAGGGAAGGAGAGGTCCCAACAGATTGGAGGAGGGCAAATGTTGTCTCCATCTTCAAAAAGGACAAAAAAGAGAACCTGAGGAATTGACATCAAGTGAGCTTGAAGTCAATACCAGGAAAGTTTCTTAGAATTGTGGGAAGACCCAGCCTTTCAATTAAAGAAATGTGTTTTATTTTTGACCCCCTGTAGACCGCAAAAACAGTTCTGGGGGCTGTATACAGCCCACAGTCCCAACTTTGCCCACTTCTGGCTTAAACAGTTGTCCTTAAACTGTTGCATTAGCAGTTGCTGAAGCCACTTTTCTGAGAATGCCTTGACTCCAAGGATGCTGCCCCCTCCTCATAGCCTAAATTGGATGGGAACCATGTGTTGTTGCCATCTTAATCGCCCTTTCTTGCCATCTCTGCACCTGCATCCTTTTTCACCTTGTTGCTGCTGCCTTCACTGGCAAGGTAACTACATCAGCACAGCCAACAGGATTCCACCTGTAGCTCCCTGGGTCAAACAAATGGGAGGGAATGGCTAATTGGAGATCTCTAGGTTAATCACTGTAGGCTATGAAAAGAGCTACAAGCAAAGGGAGATCTTAGATACAGTTGTTCAGAAGCAGCCATTGTGATAGTGTGCCTTTTGATATTACCTCCTCTCTCCACCACAGCTCTAATTTTTGCCCCATCATGTCTCTCCTGCACAACCTAAAGGTAAATTTCAGATAATCTTATACAAGTGGGAATGATTTTATGGGAACAGAGCAGACATGCCTGTTTGAAGCATTTCTGACTGAATGCTTACATAATGTCTATAAAATGAACAATTTCCCTTCTAGGATTTTCAGACAATTAAATGGCTTATTTGCTAGACGCCTCAAAACGAAATATTTTGGAACAACAGCATCAGATATATCATTTCCAGCAGTCTGGAAGCTTCGGGGCCAGCCTTTTCATCAACAGCCTGGACATCTTGCAGTAGTTCAGAGAAGACGTGTTTCCACAATGCCGGAGATGCTTGACAAGAAGGTTGACCTTGATCTGAACTTCCCTCATCCCAGTGTACGTGGAATGACCAAACTTAACAGAGATGCTTTCAAAAGGGAAGTTGTCGTACCAGCTCTTAAGGTTAACAAAGACATCGTAAACAAACTGGTGAAGTCTCTTAAGGAGGTGCTCATCAAGCGGCCAGGTCTCAAGAGAGTCATTGAAGACCCAGAAGATGAAGGCAGAAGGTTCATTTTGTTAGATCCTCATAAAATACCTGGTGATGGTTCCCTGGGTGAATCTGAGCAACAGATCTTAAAAAGCTTCAGCGTTAACCCCGAGATAATCAAGTACAACCTGGAACTGACCTATGACCATTTCAAGGCGGAAGAGATTCTACAAGCAGTGCTTCCTGAAGGTCAGGAAGTGACCACTTCATTTAGCAGAATTGGCCACATCGCTCACTTGAATCTGAGAGACCATCAGCTGCCTTACAAACATGTAATTGGTATGTGTGGATAGAGGTTTGTAGTAGTCCTTGTTTTAGTGGTTTCCTATGTCATGATTCAGCAGTTATTCTTTAAAGCTGCTTCAGGCATTTGACACATGAAAATGACTCAGACTTTTATAGATAACTTGACATGAATAATGTGGCTTACTGTGAATTGTGCTGTGTGCTTTCTGTAAAGAAACGTAAAAAGAGAGTAATGGGTAAGAAATGACCTGTGAATAGCTGAGCCACACTTTCAGTGCCTGACAGACTCTGGAGTTACAGATCTGACTTGGGATGAGAACACTGTGGTACCAAACTAGTCCAGGATGAGTTGGTGGGTGAGTTTTCTGCTCCATGACGCTCCTGGGGCTGCATGGACTGTAGGCAAATATGCTGCACTAAATAAATAAATGTGTCCAAATGTGCACTGTTGGTTTTGAAAAACAGAGGAGATTTTTTTTCCCCTCTTTGGAGAAATTGCCATTTCTGAAGATTGTCAGGAGAGACAGTTCACTCTTTAGTGGGTCAGAAGAGAGCAGTCCAGGGAATCTGGATGGATAGAGGGCAGCAAAAATAGCCTTTGTGGGGGTAGTTTGGCCACTTCTTTGTTCTCTGATCCTCATGACAGGATATGGCAGGGACTAAACCTGGGTCATTCTGTGCTGAAAGCATGAGTCTTTCCCATTTGGGGCATTCAGAGAAGTACAGTTAGCCTTCCACATTTGCGGGTTTCACTTTCACAGATTTGATTATCTGCAAGTTTCTCCAACTTCTGCCTCCTCCACTTCAAGTGCTTTCCTGGGCGAACCTTCCCTCTTGGTGGCTCTGATCAGGCAGCAAACCCCTTTAAATATCTCCCTATGATTTTCCACCTCTAGCTGCTGCCAGCTCCAAAAAACCCTTTCTGGATGCCGTCCCAACATCCAGGGAAGGAGATGGGTGAGAGAGAGGAAGTATAGGGCTACCATGCAGGCCCATACCCTTTCCCTCTCCTTGCCCTGACCTGGTTTGGACCCTGGGTGCCTGCTCTCCCCACTGTGCCTTAGCCCCATTCCCACAGACACACACACATTTTGATATTTGTGGTTTTTCCACTTTTAGGGGGTCCTGTGTCCCTAACTGTAGCCAATATGGAGGAGGGTCAACTGTAAATGCTTCTTGTATTTGAATGAAAGTATTAGGCAAATCACACATGCCCATCCTAAGAAGAAGGCAGTGGCAACACTCTTCTGAAAATGCAGGCCAGGAAAACTGCACAAGAGGGTTGCTGTGAGTTGGAGTCAACTTGAAGGCCTGCAACAGCAAGAAGTGATGCTGAACACTAAATGTAATTTCCCACTCAGCTGGGTTACAGATTGGACAGGGCAGAATGATATGTTTTGCATGACAAAGGGCTGCTGCTGAAGACAGCAATTCCATGTGAGCTCTCCTTGGTCTTTCTGTAACGTCCATGCCTGCAGTCTCGTCTTTGTCAGAAGCCAGTAGCGGGGAGTAGAAGTGGAAGAATACTTGTGGTGACGTTATGGCACTGTGCACACTTAAGGGCAGAGCTGCCATTTTCAGCAACATGTGTCAAGCCTGATTTGTATTTCCACCCTTAGTCTTGGGGTATGTTTCATGCAGTAAGTGAGACGTAGGACTCCGTGTGAAGGCACAAGAAATTGTAGGACGAATTCCTCCATGACATCTTCCACAGGTTGGATCTTGTTCAGTGGGTAAAGTGCGCTCTTCTGTTAGCCACCCAGGCAGCTGTGCATTGGCAACAGCTAGAGATTTCTGTGTTCACTGTCTGTCTGTTTGTCTTGTGCCCATCCAGAGATCTCAGTTTGTTGGTCTGTGGTTTAATGCAGAGAGAAGTGAGAGAAGTTTAGCCAGTTCCTTTTTCTGCATCCCTGGATTTGAACCCAGAGCAATATTGTGACAGGGCAGCAGTGTAGATATGTAACCCAGTCTTAAAGACCTCCTGATTGGTAGAAGATTCTACAACCAGCCAGTCTAAATTCAGTGAGTCAGCCTATCATATGTACAGTACTTTAAAAAGCTCATGTTCTGGTTAATTTGTTAACTGTTAAGGTGCCACAAGCCTCTTTGCTTTTATAAAAATTAGTCATCCAACTTTTTCTTATTTCAATTGCATTGTTCCCCAGTGTTTGGCAATGCCAACTTTGAAATTCTGGGAGTTGCAGTTGAAAAAAGTAACATTTCCAAGCTCTGTTGCTCCCTGCACCTAACTTTTCTCTTCTGTCTGTGGGGCTAGAAGAAGGTATTGTATGTGTAACCTTGATGGGGAATCAGTCTCTTTCAGCCTTAAAGGGCTACTGATACTTCCTTAGACTTAGGGGAGAGTTGTGCACAGCCAGTGACAAAGGCAATATGATGTTGTGGGAGAGCTACATATATTTTTATTTTTGGTTAATAAAGGAAAGCACTAACTTCATTGAAATTGGGATGGGTTTTTCACTGGAGATACTGACATTACTACTTCTTTTCCAACAGCAAAATTAATTTCCATCTCTTTGTCTTTCAGGTCAGGTTATTATCGACAAGAATCACGGTATCACCTGTGCTGTAAATAAAATCAATACCATTGAGAGTGCTTATCGAAACTTTCAAATGGAGGTGCTAGCTGGAGATGACGTCAACATGGTAACAAAGGTACTAGGGATTTTTAACAGTATTTTCAGGTAGCAAAAAGAAGGTTAAATTCTAACACTGAGAGAGCAGACAAAGCAAAGAGTAGACATTATGGAAAGATGTAGTCCAACATACTAATGCTTGCTTTCCTCTTGGTTTGACAGACTTGGCAGTCTCTGCCTGTTCTCAGATGTCCCAGTTGAGCCTAAATGAAATCACAGCTCTGCTCATAAGGCTTGAGTCAAAAGAGTATAACTTACTGGTTGAGTTTATAGCCCATATTAAATTTTTTTGAACCACGTAATCACAGACATTAATGAACTATTTTAAAAACACTCATTTTAGAACTAGTTTTGGAAGCATGGTTCTACATTCTGCTCCTTCAGAAATGTACTGGCTTTCTTGCTCAGCATATATGCATTTGGTTTGAGGAAAGCAGGTAAGCAAATTGAATTCCTTCCAGCAATATTTAGGATGGATTTATATGGTATGTCTTGTACTTGGGAGCTGATCTATAAATTTAAAAAGGCATATGCACGGCACCATTTCTAATCATACCACACATATTGTAGCCTTTGGCTGCAAAATACACTTACTTGGATGCATGGTCATTTCCCAGTTAGAAATGCATGCAAAATAAGTATGATTGATACAGCTTGCTGTCTGTCCCAGAGAATGGGAAATTGCTGAAAAATGAGATGCATGCTGTATCTTTCACTGAGGAAGCCCAGATTATAGGACCTGGTCTTCAGCTCCATAGCTTCCTTCCTGGAGGTTGGGGTGCCCATTTCATCTTTCTTTGTTCTCTCTTGTTAAGTAAAACAGGACAACAGAAAAGCTATCTTGAATCTTTGAGAAGGAGAGCAAGTGTCAGGAACCTTAGGCTCTGAATCTGGCCCTGTTAAGGTTCCAATCCAACCACTCCGAAGCTAAGAGTGCAGAGCTGATTCTTTTGAACTAGGCTGGTGAACTTGTACCCCTAAAATGCCACTGTGTTGTGAAACTTCCTTAAAGTTGCACAGCTCAAAAGCCTGCCCATTCTAACTGAATGTAAAGCCTTAACTTGGCGCAGAATTTAGGATAGGGGTGGCAGCTGCAGAGGTGGGGGGCATTTTTCATATCCATACACACGTACCCCAGAGGGCTGGACTGGTACACTCTAGACAGCTGGAAGTGACATCACATCACTTCCAGTTCTGGATGATTTTGCAGGGAAGGGAGTTGGCATGGGCAGGCTCTTGGGATGGAAGGAGGGGAAAATGCTGCAGTTTTGAGCCATTTGGCTGCTTTAGGCTGAAAAATCACTGTGGGAGAAAAATTTGGCTTTGGGGCATTGGGGTCTGCAAAATGGAGCCCATTTATATGGCCCGTTCGCCATCTTTACCTACCCCTGATTTAGGGGATACATGCTGGAAAAGACTACTTTCTACTGGCATGCTTTTGACATAACATGTTGCTGGAAAACACCATCATCAGATCAGTTGTTTGCCACAATTCCATCCTCTTGCTGTTCCTGTGCTGTGGTTTTCATATGGCACCATAAACGAACATGGAGTGTTGCAGAGCAATAAGCCTGAGCCCCAGGGCTATTATCATCTCAGTGTAGACTGAGACAGGCAATGACAAAGCAGGTGGAGGGATGGACATGATCTGGCAGAATTGTATGCATTGCACCTGTCAAGCAGCTTCCCAGACTTAAGAATGTAGTTCTACACACACTTTGCTGGGAGTGAGTCCACTGAACTCACTGGGAATTATTTCTGAACAGAAATACATAGGATTGTACTGTAAGAGTAGAATACTGTAAAGAAAAAGGACTGCAGCAGAGAGGTTCTTGGAAAAGCTTACCCTAAAGTAGCAATGAAGTATGTGCCCACTTGCTGGCTGCAGAACACAACCAGTTCCTGGAGCTTTCCCTTTCTACAGCCAGTAAATGGAAAGCTCTGGTGTTGTTTTGCCGTAAAGTAACTTTTGACTGCATCAGTGAAGCTTTTCCTGAGCACATCTCTGACACCAGCCCTGTATTTTTGACTCTTGCAGGTTAAAGAACACCACTTCTCATATGAATTTGATTTTTCAAAAGTCTATTGGAATCCCCGCCTTTCCACCGAACACACACGTATCGTCAGTCTCTTGAAACCTGGTGACTTTCTCTTTGACATCTTTGCTGGGGTGGGCCCGTTTGCAATCCCTGCAGCAAAGAAGAACTGCATTGTGTTTGCGAATGACCTCAACCCTGAGTCCTACAGGTGGCTGCAGCACAACTGTAAATTGAACAAAGTGGACAAAAAAGTCCAAGTCTTCAACATGGATGGCAGAGACTTCTTGAAGGGGCCAGTGAAGGAAGAACTGGCCAGGCAACTCTCTTTGAAAGAGCGTAACAGCTCCCTGCATATTGTCATGAACTTGCCAGCCATGGCCATTGACTTCCTGGGTGTCTTCCAGCACCTCTTGGATGGAGAGCCCAGCAGCACTGAGCTTCCCACAGTGCATTGCCATTGCTTTTCTAAGCATGATAATCCTGCACAAGATGTTCAGGAAAGAGCTGAAGCTCGCCTGGGAACTTCCTTGGAGGGCCTATGTTCTGTGGAGCTGGTGAGGAACGTGGCCCCCAATAAAGATATGATGTGCATTAGCTTCCGTCTCCCTGCCGAGGTGTTATACAAGCCACCATCGTCTCTGGCAGGTAAATTCACCCAGGGAAGCAGCAGTATTAATTTGAAGATTCATCCCATTTGAAGAAGAGTCCTTTGTCACAAATTAATGTCTGATGAGGATTCTTAAATTATAAACTGTGATAGCTCTCAACCTATAGATGGGCTTTTGAACCAGAACAGACATGATATTCTGACAGGGAATGTAGTTCTACAGTGGGAAAAAGCATGAAAGCCACATAAAAATGTTATGCGATGACCACACATGCACTGATTTCATGTATGAGAAAGCTGTAACCAATCACTTTCTCAGCACATATAGATGTGATCAAATAAACAGGCGTATGCATTTGTCACGCATTTTGTGTACAACTTTCATGCTTCTCCCTAGAAGAATTGAACAGCCTGTGGTGTGGGCTCTCAGATGTTTAGTTAAACTCACCCACCTCACTTTGGTCCTATGTTTTTGCTCTTTGGCTGAGGCTGAAAGAATGCAGATATGCACGGGAAGGTTGGTGACAGTTTTCTTCCAAATAGCCTTCTGTGTCACGTTGACTGATCTAGTGGCTTTTTAGAGGATTGGAAGAGCTATATTTGGAATGGGGAGGGGGTGAGAGAAAAATCCTCATGTGCATACCGCCCTCTGTGTCCTCTAGGTCACCAGTTGCTCCTTTCTTCACAGCCACTTCATGTGACAGTGACCATTTCCAGTTCATCACAAGCTTTCATTTTCTTCCCTGGTTAAACCATTTAACCTCCAGTTTTCCTTTGGGGGAGTAGGGGAGGCAATTCACAACTCTTTTCCACCTCTGGGCCACTTGAAACTGCTTCCTGTGTCCTTACTCACTCAGTCACCATCTTGTTGAGTACATCCACTGCCACAGCAGGATTAGGTGCTTTGAATCCAGATGTGTTTCAAACGATGAAAACACCTATGAGTAGATAGCTAGTGCAGACAAAAGCAGAGAGGGTTTTTAGGTATCAGCTGCCTGTAGCTCAGTAGTAAAGGACAGGCTTTGGACTCAGAAGGTGCCAGATTTAATCCATAGCATCTCCAAGAAGAGATGGGAAAGACTTCTATAAGGAAGCCTGGATAGATGCTGACAGTCAATGTTGTGGAATGAAAACTGGAAGCAGTTTTGGGTTGAGTTGGGAGTCAGTAGATAGGGTACTGACTCCTTCTTCAAAATAGAAAGTTATAATATTGAATACCTAGTTTATTACATATTTACTTTCATAGAAATTTAGACAAGTTTTCTGATTCAGAACTTTTAATCAAATAAATATATTTATGTTCTGTCCGTCTAAGTGGCTGATTATTCACATGGTGATAGTGATGAATGCCTAGTTCTTCCACTTTATTACAGTAAATTTGGTGTAACTAATTAATATTCATTTGCCATTTAGGAAGGAGTTGGAGTCAGACAGTAGAAAAATAGAGGGGTCTGAATTGAAGGTTTAGCGTACTGACTCTACAGCCTTGGTTGTAGACAGTGCTGAATCAGATGGATCGGTGCTCCGACTCAGAATTAGCAAAATAGCATGTTGCCTAAGTGGCAACTATATACCTGGAGACTGCATGAGAAATTTAAACTCTTAACAGTGTCAGAAATTTATACATGACATCCAAATCTGTATGGATTCAGATAATTTGTTGTCTTAATGTTATAGGTGTGGATAATCCACAGGAACCAGAATCCAAACGCCTGCGCTTAACTGAGGATCCCCCTGAAGAAAAAGTGAATCCAGTGGCATAGGAGGCTCTGTGCAGATAGTAAAAACAGAATGTTAATTTCATCTTTCATCTTTGAAGGTCTGGAAATCAGGTTGGATTTGCTCATCTGAACTTTTAATAGCAAATGTTTAATGGCCACTGCTGGAAATTGGAATTCCAGCTGCTGAACTCAGATGCTGATTATGAATTATTTTGGGGTTCTTTTTAATTCCATTAAAGTTGGACTAGGTCCATTCTTTTATTTAAAAGTAATTAAAAGTTTATTTTTCCACCATGGACATTGTCTTCTGTTTTATGCATTCATTCATTCTTCCGGGGGGGGGGACTGGAGAAGTTAAGTAAACCATGTGAAAAGGTATCTCATCTACTGTTTCTCAACAATTCCTCCTAGTGTTTTTGTGGGAGAGGGGGTTGTCACAGTTTTGGCCAGATTGACTTCCGTCTATTGAGTCCCTAGCCCCAATAAGGGGAAAACCAGGTCAAAGAAAAAGATGCTCATGTGATAGATTAGGATGACTTCTTTTCAAAGGCTTATATTGTGATTGTTATCCCTCTCTTTAGAGTCCTGGGCATAGCCTTTTAAGAAGGGACAAGGCAGTAGTTCTTCCACGTTTCTTGATATTAATGAAACTACAGTCCTCTGGGAGAAAACTGAGGAAGATGGAGCCACCTATGGTTGCAGCCAGCGGCTGTTTAGTACTCAGATTTCTTCAGTTTCTCTGGAGAAGGAGCCAGGAATTGGGAAAGGTTTTCTTGTAATCTGCCCAGAAGACTTTTATAATTGGGTGTCTTATAAACAAGTGGAAAATCAGTAAATGTGTAAACAGGGTCGGGATTCCTTCAGGACATTGGCCACAGGAAGAAGGGACTGTGGCATTGTCTTTCACATGGAGTAATACGTTTGTGTAATGCAAAGAACATCTGTTTTGTGAAAGAGCAGTTGCACACACTTCTGAGTATCTGCCATGACATGTCATTGCCTTCTCATCCTCCTCCTGACCCAGTTCTTTGTAGGTGTCAACAAGAGTCTTGTCACAAGTGTGAACTGCCCAGAATGAACAGTTATAGATGTGCAGATCCCTAAAACAATCTATAATGGCTGAGTACTAACATCTTGCATTTCAGATAGTATGGTCCCTGTTCTATATGCATCTGCCTATCACTTTTTCTGGTATCTAATCCATTATTGTATCATCGACTCACAGAATGTAGAGCTGGAAGGAACTGTATGTCAATGCAGGTATGAACAGCTAAGCCATTCCTGGCATAGGTCTTTGAGGTAGCCCATTCCACTGTCCACAGCACTTACCTTCAGGAAGTTGGAATCGCTTTCCTTGTATTTTTAAACCACTGGTTCAGGTCCTGGCTGCTGGAGCAGCAGGAAACAAGTGTGCTCTGTCATCTGTGTGACAGCACTTAAGATATTTGAAGATGGCTATCATATCACCTCTCAGTCTTCTTAAGGATAAACATATCCCTCAACCTTTCCTCTCAGGCCTGGTTTCCAAGCCTGTTACCATCTTGTTCACTCTCCTTGTTAATTTCCTTCTTAAACACAAGTGAGGTCTGATCAAAATAGGACAGGGTGGTATTATTTCCCTTCATCTGGACATGTGTTGTTGTTAATTGCCATCAACTTGACTTTGACTTAGGGTACTAAGACCCCTAGTTCCTTTTTACCTGTATTGCTGTCAAGCCATCCCATAGTTGCACATCCTGGCTCGGTGTAGAACATTACATTTCTTCCTGTTGAAATTGATTTTGTTGGTTTTGACCCAGTTCTCCAATATGCTAAGGTGATTGTGATTCTGTGATCCAAAGTATTTGCTCCCACTCACAACTTTTGCTATTGCAAATCAGATGCACATCCCCTCTTCTGCTTCATCCAAATAATTTGTTAAGATGTTGACAAACATCAGACAGAAGACGGAACCTTGCGCTTATCTTCGGGATAGTAAGGAAGCATTGGTAAGCAGACTTTGGCTATGGTCAATCAGTCAGTCAGAAATCCACCTAACAATAGTGCTGCCTAGCAACTTGACTGCAAGAATATCATGGGGGTAGAGGTTTTCATAATGCTTACTGACAACCAGATACCCTTCACCCATACCATTCCCCTGATCTACCTAGTTTGTAACTCTGTCAAAAAAGGAGGTACAAATAGGCAGGCATGACTTCTTCATAATCACACGATTCTTCTGGAAGTATTCACAAACCGCCTGTTTAATGATGTTTTCTAGAACCTTTCTCTGTATCAGTGTCATGATGACCTGCTAGTACTTGCCTAAATCTTCTTTGTCCCTCTTTTGAAGATATGGAGACAATACTTTTCTGCACTTCTCTGACCTCTGGGAATTCTCAGAGACTAGACAGAGGTTCTGAGCTTGTATCTGCAAGTTCTTGAGACTTGAATTCATTTAGTATCCAGAGATTGCCATACTACTTCTTTATCTATTTTGGGCTTCAGCTATTCACTGCATCATTTATTCTCTTTTCACCAGGCTGAGCACTACTTTCTCCTTTGGGATAAAATGAAGGCACAGACTGTGTTGAGCTGTTTTACCCTTGTCACTCATTACTCTTTCTCCATATTACCCACACAGCAGACCTTGCTAGTTCCTTGTTCTTCCTCTTGTTGCCTTTTTTAATATATTTAATCTCTCTTGCAAGTTTGAGTTCCTTCTGAGCTTTAGCCCTCCTGATACTGGTATTGACACTGGTCACTTGTTTGTATCTTCCTTATATGCCCCATCTTCTATCTCTTATACTTGCCCCTTGTAAATCTCAGTTCTTCTAAAAAAAAACTCTTCTGCAGCCACCCTGGCTTTAAAAAAATGCTTCTGACCTTTCATTCTTAATTGGAATAATCTATGATTTTGCCTTTGTTATTTCACCTTTAAACTCTTCTCCACCAGGAACCTCAGTGTTTCCTCAAGTATAACTCTCTCATGTTAGGGGAAACACAACAGTCTTTTTTTCTTCTTCATTCTCTCCTTTGTTTCCCCTATTCCCCCCCTGAAATGCAGATTTTAAAGAATTAAATTCCTGTTTCCATCTTGTTCTTCCTCTAAGAGATCAGAATAGTGCACTCCCATTTTTTCTTTTATCAAGACAACACCCCTCAGGCTCAGAGCAGTGGGTGATCAAAGACAATCCAGGGAGCTTCATGGCTGAGCAAAGTCTCCCCAGTTCTAGTCTCACACTACAGTGGCTCTCCAATATATAATGGCATGTAATCATTAATGCAGAAGAGCCCTGCAGGTACAGCAGAACAAAATCTTTCTGGAGCAAGGTCTTGTTTCATCTCTTTGGAGCTGGGTCCTGTGCTAGGTAGCTGTTGACATTCCCTAGGAGACTTGTTTCAGTCACAGGTCTTGTTTCTCATCTTCTAACAGTTACTGTTTCCTACCTCCTATGACTTCAGGTTTCTCTGTTCATATCCCATTCCTCTAGTGGTGCATAGTTTTTTGAAAATCTGTCTTCCAGAAAACCTATTTCCTGCAAACCCTATAAACAGCCTTCTAGTCAACAAGGGTTCCCTGAAACCCTAAGGTTTCATGAGAGGTCGCTTGGGGTTCCACAAGAAATCATCAATTTTTAAAAACCCCTTTTTGGGGGGGGGAGATATAGATATAATACTTTTTGTGTAGGGGTTCCTTGAGGCCCAAAAAGTCCAGGGTAAAAAGTTTGAGAAAGGCTGCTCTTAGTTAAACTGCATAATTAATTCTCATCACAGAATTTGGGTTTCAGGGACAAAAGGAATCCAAGCATAGTTTAATGATGCTGTTGCTTGCCTTCTTCTCTTCTCAATTTCTACCACTCAATGTTTCCTACACTTTCTATCTAGATACGGTTTGCTTATGCATCTGGGTTTTCTCGTGCAGATGGAAGATGTTCTCAGTGACCAGAAACCCTGCTTTCTGCTGGGCACAATAGTCAGAATTGCAAAGCTTTCAAAATGTGTTTAGCTCCCTGCCTGCAGCACTAGTTCAGTCTCCCTGCTGGGATCCATGACCAAAACCAGATTTTAGTGTAAAACTGCCATCTAGCAAGAGTACTACATTTTGCCCACACCAGCTTTAGGCAAACTACTCTCCTCTCAGCCTCATCACATCTACCACATGGGTTTGTTGTGAGATAACAAACGTTCAGTACTTTACTAAATACCCACACAAGAGCTAAGTAATATTAATAGCCACAGTCATAGATCCTCCAAGTAACGAGAAAGCTAAAAACAGATGCAAGATCTGCCCACCCACTCCCCGGATGGATCACAGCAGGGTGAGCGGAGAGAACTTTGCCTCACCCTGAAAGGCAAAAGTGCAACCAAAGCAACACTGATGTGTCTTCTTGAAGCTATGGCAGAAATGCAGATACCACACAGAGGCTTGTGACTAATGCCCGCAGAGTAGCTGTGCAGTGTGCAAATGGCAAAACCAGAGGAATCTCATACACTGCTTTGTAACCTCTAGCTTCACATCCAAAAACAAAAAGAATCAGCACTTCACTGCAAAGTACCAATTATGCACAGTGCCATGAATCAAAATCATACTCTGCAGAGTTTGCATTTGGGAACAACAAGTCACTCTGCACGTTCTGTTTTCTTTTGGCCTGTCTGCTTGCATTTATTTTGTATTGAAGAAATGAGTATTTTGGATAAATTGCATTGTCTTTCCACTTGGGATTTCTTTCATATAGTAAACCACTTATTTTAAACATCCTACACAGCTACATTACAGCATGTTCCACACTCTCTGACTTCATATAGTTATGACAAGAAACTGCTGTTATCTCAGCAAACCAATCTCAATCCTAGATATCAACACAAAAGTGGGAATGGGGTGTGGGAGCTATACATGCTTAACCCTTTCTTGTTTTGTTGTGTTCCTTCAAATCATTTCTCACTTACGGTGATCCCAAGGAAAACCTACCACAGTGTTTTCTTAGCAAGGTTTGTCATCTGAGGCTAAGAGAGCTTGACTTTCCCAAGATCACTCAGTGGGAGTCTGCGGCAGAGTGGCAGTTTAAATCCTGCTCTCTGAGTCCTAGATTCTTAAACCACTACTCTATGCTGGAGCTCTCTCTTGCACCTTCTAATTTTCTGCAAACAGCCTTGTGCCCATGTCTCTGCAACCCACTCCAGGAAGATTATGTTTAAACCTTACCTGATGTGCTTTTTCAGGCAGCACGCAAAAGAGTCCATCTCTTGCCAGCCAGACTCTGCTCTGCAAATGTCTACCTAGTTCTGCACACAGTGCCAATTCCATGTTCTGGGAAGAGGGGACAGGTTTGAACAAAATGCCTGCCTCCATGGATCTTTGTCGTTCGGGTGCAGGCTCCTCCTTACAGCTTTTATTACTGACAGTTCAATGGATCATAGAATCATAGAAATGTAGAGTTGGAAGAGACCCCACGTGCCATCCAGTCCAACCCCCTGCCATGCAGGAACACCCTCAAAGCACTCCCGACAGATGTCAATCCAGCCGCTGCTTAAAAACCTCCAAAGAAGGAGACTCCTCTACACTCGGAGGCAGCATATTCCACTGCCGGACAGCCCTGACCGTCAGGAAGTTCTTCCTGAGGTTCCGGTGGAATCTCCTTTCCTGCAGCTTGAATCCACTGCTCCTTGTCCTAGTCTCTGGAGCAGCAGAAAACAAACCCACTCCCTCCTCTACATGGCATCCCTTCAAATGTTTAAACATGGCTATCATGTCCCCTCTTAACCTTCTCTTCTGCAGACTAAACATACTCAGCTCTCTAAGTCTATCTTCATAGGGCATGATTTCCAGGCCCCTCACCATTTTGGTCACCCTCCTCTGGACTTGCTCCAGCTTGACCATGTCCTTCTTGAATTGGGGTGCCCAGAACTGGACACAGGATTCAAGATGAGGTCTAACCAAAGCAGAGTAGAGTGGTACCAGTACCTCCCTCGATCTAGACACCATACTCCTATTGATGCAGCCAAGAATTGCATTGGCTTTCTTGGCTGCCGCATCACACTGCTGACTCATATTCAGCTTGTAGTCTATTAAGACTCCTAGATCCCTTTCACACGTACTGCTATCCATGGACCTCTCCATCAGGACTCAGTGCATCCCATAGCAAGGCACAGAAGGCTACTGTTGCCTCTCCTCCTTACTACTGACATTTGTGGCAGGGGCAGATGAACAGCAGTGCAAACAAGGAGCAGATCCAGGGTGCATCCAGAGTTTCCATTTCTGTGGTCTAGGCCTTGATAAGAGTCCAGTGGAAATCTTTTATAACATGTAGCTGCAAGAAGCCCCATAAAAATGAAATCAAAAGCAGCTGTCCGATGAAAGTATCATAACAATTTGATTAGGTCAGTGTCCTTATCCATATGGTACAGCATGCACAGCAGGAAAATGCTGCTGTCAGCCTTCAAAGGCCTAAATAATTAAGAACCAGGTTATGCCAAAGAGCATTTTCACTTGCCTTGGCCTCTGTCTTTGCATCAGAGGCCCTCCTTTCTAGACATTATTAGGGTGACAGGTATTAAAGAGAGGGACTGACTTCTCAGTGATGGTACCATTACCCATTATTGTAGAGCTCTCTCACTACCAGACTCCTCACATTCCATCTTCTCTAGTTTTAGATTGGTACCGCAATCCTTATTAAAGCAGTGGGCATTTTATAGCTTGTTCCTGTTCTCATTTTTTTACTAGGTCCGATGCTGCTATTTTATACTTGAATTTTTTTTTAAGTGTGTTATTGTATGTCTTTTTCTTTTTGGCATATGCCTTTCAGAATTGTTTTAAAAAGTGGATATGTACCATATAAATAAAAAAAAAGTTGTATGCCTTCAAGTCATTTCCAATTTATGGTGACTCTAAGGCAACCCTATCATGGCATTTTCTTGGCAAGGTTTGCCTTTGTCTTCCTTTGAGGCTGAGAGAACGTGACTTGCCCAAGGTTACCCAGTGGGTTTCCGTGGTTGACTGGGAATTCAAACCCTGGTCTCCCCAGTGAGAGTCAAACCACTACACCAAAATAAAACAATTACATAAACCCAAATTAAAATCACACATTTTAAATCAAGGTAGAGAGCCTCAGCTGATATTGGATTAGATACTGGATTAGAACTCTCACCACACTAACAAAAGTCCACATTGGCTGGGGCCAATGGGACCTGGAGTCCCAACATCTCTAGCACTGTTAGTTCCCATCTCCTTGCCCTGTTTTTAAGGCCAGCAAGTGCCTAGCTGAGCACACCTATAGTCAACAGAAATCAGCAGGGGAAACCCAGGCCAATCCCAACACTTACATAGAAGATCACAAGCAGAAGCGTTGTCCAGGCAGTCCGAGCTGCAAAGAGAAAATGCAGTCCAAAGCAGAGTCCAAAGGCAAGAGCGTAGTTGACAGAAAGAGTAGTCCAAAGATACATACCAAAGATTAGAGATTCAGAAAACCAAAGACAGCAGCTAAGGTTGCATGGAAGCTTTGGAACTGTTGTCTGCAGCGAAGGGATAGCCTGGACTGAGTTAGTTTACAGCCAGTGGTTAATCGGACCAGCTGGCCTCATTAGCTCAGCATCTTGTGTTTAAAATGGAATAGGCCACTGCTTGACACTTTACTCCTGGTGTTTTAGCTTATGTCACTGGACAGGGTGAAGTTCCTCTGCCCCCTCACCCCAAACTGGTGCTGCCTGGGATGGACCAAGCTTTGCCTCTGCCAGTCCCATGACAGGGCTGCCAGTCTCCTCTGGCTCCAACAGAGACCTGTTGTCTTGGGTCTCCTCTTCCCCTTCTTCATCCAAGGAGGCCTCCTCCAGGCACGACACAGGACCCCTGCTCCAAATGCAGTGCTTGCTGAGGCCAGTTCCATCCTGCCTGAATGCATCTGCTTGGACTGCAATCCAAGCAATCTCCTGGTTATTTCAAAGTAACTATCCCGAAGCTAATCAACTAACTGGCGCATTGCTAGATTAAGAAGCAGAAACATCTTTATAGGCCTTTTAGTTACTGCACAGTACCTGACATGGAGCTTATTTCATTGCCTGAGACAGCATCTATGGTATAATCCTGATGTTATGATACAAACTCAATTCTGAATAGCACATTTTTAAATAACTGAGGATGTGGGGAACTGCTGTATGCATTCACTTCTCTTTGCTATCTCATTGAATTCCAATTTGCACATTCAGCTGGTATAAAATATTGGCTAAGAATATCAGCCAAGAGTGCAAATCAGCTAAGGTCTCGTGGAAACCTACAGACCAAGGCATAAATCCCACTGTTAGTCTCAACTTGAACAGACCCACTAAATTAGTGGTATCTACTGAAGTGTTGACTTCTTCAGGCGTTGATAATAGCAGCTGGATTTAATTTAACAAATTGATTATATACTATGGACTTCAACACACTCAAAACCCACTCCCTCAGAGGCACCAAATCAATATTTGCCAAAGTTGATAGTTTTTAAAATGCTCCTTGTTTTTGCTACGGCAGATTTGTACCTGCCTCCCAAATAAAAGTAACATATTGTATATCCAATGAAGTGGACTCCTGTCCACAAAAGCTGTTGTTACAACAAATCTGTTCGTCAAAAGGGTAGGCAACTGTGGGAGGCTAAGGGTGCTACATTAGACCTCTCCAGGAGACCTTGGAGCGTTGTACCCCTCTATCACTCTTGTTCCCATCAATAACAACAACCGCAACCACAACATATGTTTCCCCTCAAATGCCTCTAGGGGACATTTTCACCATGCTTTGGGACCCTACTGGGCCTAAAGGTAAACTGAAATCACTTTCTGTTCACTTCCTTTTAAAAAAAAGCTTCTCCTATGCTTAAATTGGCTGGACGGAGGAGGGGGGAGGTATGCATGGAAAACATGGTTGAAATGCATCTCACATCCCCAATAGGACATTTTGGGGCAAATATTTATTTTGGAAAATTTTCCCAAAAATTGGTTTTGGCCCCTGGGAGCCCCAAAGGACTTCAAACTTGGTGGAAATGCCTTCCACATCCTCTGGAGCACAGTGGGAGGGAGGCATTCTGGAGCAAAAAAGGGGGAGAACCATGGGGGCCACAGAAACAGCCCTGGGGATCCTCATCCCCCCCCCAAAACTCTAAGGTCCCACATGATTCTGTTTTGTTCACACAACACACTAGCACAGCTACCACTCTAGAAAGAGGCCATTTCCAAACTGGACTGTTAATAGCGCTATGATTCCACTTTCAACATCCTATGGAATCCTGGGATTTGCAGTTTCGGGAGGGGCCGGCTGGCCCCTCCTGAAACTGCAAATCCCAGGATTCCATAGGATGTTGAAAGTGGAATCATAGCGCTATTAACAGTCTAGTGCGGAAATGGCCAGAGTGGTTAAGAAATGTTGCCAAATCCAACAGCATGTGGCCAGACTCTGTTCAAACAATAATACTTTTTCTCCTTCTTCTCCCACGATCTTTGCATACACAATCACGGTAAATTACTCCCATCTCCCAATCCTTCAGAACAGAATAGGCTGCAAGAGAAAAGAGAAAGTGGCAGGTGAAACAGAGCCAGCTCAGTCACTCCCTGCATCCTGAAAGCCTGGAATGGCGGCTAACTTTATCCAAGGTATTGTTGGGCCTTGATAGCAGGTATGTCCAGGGTCATTGCATGGGAGGCAGCAGAAATACAGTCACAGGACTGTGCAAGATAAAGCAAAGGAGCCCAAACTTTTGAGAACCTGGCCTGTGTAAGAGTTTGCTTCAGAGCAACATGGCTGGTGTGTTCTCCAGCACAGGCTGACTTTCATTTTTCAAAACGTAAGGTGGGATGAATTAGGAGAGCCGTGTGCACACCTCATCTCGTGCTTCAAGGAAGGAAAACCCATTTGTTTGCATTAGGAGAAGCTGGTTTTATGAGAAGAAAAGACTTTGTGCTTATTGCAGAGTGACACCATAAAACTTTAATCAAAATAGTATTTCAGTGCTTGTGCAAATAAAACCCTGAAGTGGGGACAGAAACCGCAGAATTTAATAATAATAATAATAAAGTCTGGCTCTATTTTAAAACTTTTTACAAGTCTGTTTCTGAAACCTCAAAACACACCAAACAAAATGATTATTCACATCTTCCATTAGCCTCTCAGCAAAGTGACTTAAAGCGTTTCCCACTCCCACCCTCGCTCCATGAAAAAAAGAAACTCAAGATACACATGCACACACAACCACCATTTTTAAAGCAAGTTTCTGTACAGTGAATTTTTTTTAATACTTAAGCACAGCTGGCTTCACAACTTTTTAAAAAGGGTTGTTGGGGGGGGGAGAAGATGACGGCAGCTTAGCTGTAGTGCAGACGGCAGCAATTTTCACCTGAGGTTTTGCTTCGCTCGCTCCGCTCCAGTCTCGGTTACTCGGTTCCAAGCTAGCCGGGATGCCAAAACAGCCCGCTGAAGGCATCTTGAAGGGCTCGATGACAGGCGAGGGAGGAAGTGTAGCCACCAGCCAGATCCTGCAGGGAGGCGGCTCGGACGTGGTTTAGATACCTAGAACAAAGAGAGGCATTGTCTGAGCAGAGAGACAAACATTTCATCCTCCAGGAGGGAACCAAAAGAAAATCCAATTTCTCTGGTTCCCACCACTAAACACATTTCCGCAGATGCCGACTCACTCTCAAAACCCTGAAACTGGAAACTGGAGAGACCAAACTGAGGCTTGCTTTCCTTGATGGATTAATGCATCACATAATTGGAGTAGGTGGAAGGGATTTGATCTCTCACTTGGCCCAGCATCCTCCTGCCTAGAGACAGGACGTGTTCTAGACCTCCATACCAGATGCCGGCCCAAGCTTTTCTTGAACCTCCAAAGAAGGAGATGCCGGTTGAAACTGTTTCCCAATCATGCCACTCATTATGAATCATATTTTAATTCAACTGAAATTCTTTCTAAAAAGATACACAGGAAAAAGTCCAAGAACAGAAAATCTGCACAGCCCTCCCTCCACATTTGTGGGTCTGACCTTCCTGAATTTGATTATTCGTGAGGCTTGTGCTTGCCTCCCCTGCCCGTTCTCTCCCTCCCATTTCCTTGCCTTTGGCCCCAGCACTGAGAAGTTGCACTGAAGCAAAAGGTAAGGGAAGAGGGGGCTATTTAAATAAATTAATTCTATTTATTTTTGTTGAGGATTGCTTAATTTAGGGTGGGGGTCCTTGTGTCCTAAAATATTGCACGCCACTACGAGCGCTACAAATGGAGAGGGCAGGAACAGCAAATGAATAACACACATTCTCTGCAGACAACTAAACTGTAGGGTCAAGATCACATTCACACCTTGCACAGCACAAAATAACTCCAGCAAGGGGTTCAGAAATGCCTTAATAAAATAAATATAGAATACAAATAAACTTCAACAGAGGGAAAGAAAAGCCCTCTTGCTACAGCAAAGTTTTAAAAGCCCCAATTCAGGTGTTACACAGTTATTATTTAGTCACTATTACTCAGTAAAATTATCACACCAGCTGGTTCCCATAAATGCCCTGAGAGCTCTGGTTGGCAGCTACATTTCATGTGTATTTTTTAAAACTGGGACTATATTTTGCATTGAAGTAACGCCGATGAAGGGAGGAGAACCTGCAGACGCATACATGGGAGTTAAAGTCCAGAAGCCCCCAGGCAGCATGGCTAGCAGTAAGGGACTGTTGGAGTTACAGTCCCAAATCTCCACTCTGATCAGAAGAAGACTAGGACCATTTCCGCACTACACTCTTATAGCGCGATTATTCCACTTTCAACATCTTACAGAATCCTGGGGTTTGCAGTTTCGGGAGGGACCGGCCAGCCCCTCCTCAACTGCAAACCCCAGGATTCCATAGGATGTTGCAAGTGGAATAATAGCGCTATAACAGACTAGTGCGGAAATGGCCTAGGATTGGAAAGGGTAGCCATTAAGGAAACAGACAAGATCCTGAAGCATTGAAGATATATCACTGAACATTAAAGGCAGAGCTGTCCGTGTCATTGTACAGTCCTCCCCCCACATCTGTGGGCTTGACTTTGCAAAATGTGATTATTTGTGAGGCATGCGTGTGCCTCCCCTCTATTCTCCTCTTCCCATTCCCTTGTGTTCTGCAGGGCATGGAAAAGGAAAGCAAGCACTGGGCAAAAGGCATGGAAACTGGGGGTGGGGAGGTATGCATGTGCCTTCCTTCTCCCTTTCAGAGTTCCCTCTCCTATTCCTTTGTCTCTGCCCCAGCACTGAGAAGTCATGCCAGAGCAAAAGGGAAGGGAATGACGGGGAGGCTCGTGCAAGCCTTCCTTCTCCCCTCTGGAGCTCTCCCCCACCCAAATTCCCTTGACCCCGGCCCCACATGCAAAAGTCAAAGGAATGAGAGTGGGAAGCCCCAGAAGGGAATGAAAAGGGGTTGCGCAAGGGGAGTTGTGCTTGTTTTTCCCCCTTTCATTTTTATTTATTTATTTATTTGTATCCCGCCTCTCCATATGGATCGAGGCTGCGAACAACTTAGAAATAGCATGTATTTCGAAACATTTCTATACATGCCCCCAACAAGCTGGGTACTCATTTTACCGACCTGCGAAATGATGGAAGGCTGAGTCAACCTTGGAGCCAGGTAGGATCGAACTTACAACCTTCTGGCTTGCAGTACTGGCATTTAACCACTGCACCACCAGGGCTCCATCTGTAACCCTTGCAAAAGTGGAAGGGTCACTATATTTCTGATTTCTATGTAGAGTTGCAGAAGATGGACAGCGAAGAAAATTGCCAGGAAGAGAACTGACTCAAATCAAATGTGGTGCTGGAGGACCATTCTGTGGACTGCCAAAATGACCAATAAATGTGTTTAGAGCAAATCAAGTCTAAACTCTCGCCCAAATGACTAAACTGAGATTATCATACTTCAGACATACCATGAGAAGACATGACTTGCTAGAAAAGACGATAATACAGTAGAAGGCAGAAGAGGAAGACCACAACACAGGTGGATAGACTCCATCAGTGAAGCTGTGGCTGGCAAGAGCTAAGCAGGGCCATTGATAATAGGCTGACTTGGAGTTCTCTCAATTTAAGGTCACCATAAATTGAAGTCAACTTGATGGTAATTAACCAAATTCCAAATATTTGAAGGATCAAAGATTTCCCACCCCAAGGCTGTGGACCCCTCCTCTGACTCTCTCCTATGTGAGTCAAAAGACAACCAAAAAAACGTTTAATCTTTTCCTCCCTGTTATGAACAGGAAGTCAGAGCTTTGGTCTAGCACCACCTTCATGATACATCTCAGTTAGTCATTCCCATGCCCCTATCTTGGCTATGCAAAGGCATCCACGGTGGTGCACAATGGAAGAACTTGGGCCAAAACCACTGTGGGTGTTTATGGCAGGAAGGGAAGGTTTACAGGGCTCCTTTCCTATGTCTTGGTTCAGGAGAAAGCATCTGGGAGTGAATCATAATGAGCAGGGGGCCTGGCAGCCAGGAGCTGTCTTGTGAGCCAAATGGGGAGCCCGTGAACACTCAAATGGACTCGAAGCTGCCAGCTGCCAATCTCTGTTCTAAACTGTTACCTTGTCATAAGTGGACAATTGACTGTCTTGGACGTTAAAATTCCCACAACAGTTTTGCAAATCAGTACCAGCTTTCACAATCCTTCTACAAGCCACCAAGATGCCGACTAGTTGTTTTGATTTATCCCATCTTGGTCCAACTTGCTTTTGGGAAGGTTGAGTCACTCGCTTTCTCTCAACTTGGCAGTTTAAGCCAGACTTCACAACCCACCCACAGCCTTTTATACATTGTCCTAAGAAACCCAAAACAGCTGCAGGGCCAGCTGGAGAGCACACAAGACCACCAGTAAAAAGAGCCCAAACACTTGCATCTTCTAATTTACAATGCCACTAGTTTCCATAAAGGGTGCATAAAACAGGTCAGCTTTTCTAGAGGTGATGTTATAAACAAGCAGAACCCTTCTCGACATTGTAGAGGTGTTAAAAAAAAACACGGGGGACATTAAAAAAAGAAAGAAATTGATTAACTACAGTTTCAGAAAAAGCCTTTCTTGCACCTAATACCCAAAACAGGCAGACGTGAGCACTATTTCTAACTAGGTTATTTTTGCAAAGGTGCTAAATTGACAGAACAGAGGAGGCGAACATGGTGTTTTCTGTTGAGGTCAGTTATGCTGCAGTTTCTATGGGGAGGGAATGGAATGAAGCCCCTTTCTGGACGGAAGCAGATGTTCTTCTACTTGCTTCCCAAGAAAGGGAAACTTAATTAATTTAATTAGACTATCCATAAAATTAATACCAGTTAAAAACATAACACAACAAATAGACCATAAAGCCATTTCCCCTTGAGCAATCTTCAACGGCCTGCTGACACAAAGATGGTCAAGGAAGGTGCCAATGGAAGCACTCTAGAAAGAGAATTACACAGTCTGGGATCAGTCACCAAAAAGGCCCTCGTCCGTGTTCCCACCAGATGTACCTGCAGGGATGGTACAGCCTACAGTCCTTCATTAGAACAAAGAAGAAAGTAGAGGACAAGCAACCTATAACACTCTCTTCCCTTACATTTTCTGCTCCCTCCTCCCAGACACATGAGACACCATCAAGATGACACACTGGTGGGATGGATCTCTTTCTCCGTGCCCAAAGGGTTCTCTCCTTGCTAACTATCCTGAAGATGTGCAATAAAACAGAAGTCAAACGTGGGGCTGCCTTTGGAAACTGTTCAGAAACTTCAGCAGGTTCAAAAGCTGACCAGGACGAGTTACACATAACTCCTTTGTAAGAACAGCTTCACTGGCTGCCTTTTCATTTCTGGGTACAATTCAGAGTGCTAGCCATGACCTATAAAGGCCTACACAGCTTAAGTCTGGACTATCTGAAAGACGGCATGTCCCTATACAAACCTACCAGAACCCTAAGATAAACAGGTGAAGCCTTTCTCTCCGTCCCACCACCATCCCAGACTTGCCCAGGGAGGACACAGGAGAGGGCTGGCCCCCTCCTTACTCTCCTTTCGCCAGCTGGCAAAAACATTCTTATTTAAGCAGGCTTGTAATATGTAAGCAGGTGGGCTTTTAATTTATCAAGACATTTAAAAAAAAAATTGTAGGATTTTTTAAAAATTTTGTTTTTTTAAAAATGTTTTTAACTTTTTGGAAGCTGACGTGGGTGCCACTCTGGGAGAAAGGTGGCATATAAATATGATCAATCTGTCCATCCATATCCATCCATCCTCACTCTTCCACAGCACAGGTAGGGAAACCAACTCCTGGATTCAAATTAAGCCATTCCACCAGCAACTCTTCAGATTCCCTGGATTTCTGCTTCCCCTGGAGAGTCGTTTACAGGTGGCTGAGGTCTGATCTATGTTTTCACAGCATGGAAGCACTGCCTTCCCCAAGGATTCTTCCCAGCTGCTGTAGGAATTGCTAGATGTGCAGCCATACTGAGTGGAGCACAAGGCATGCTGGCAGCATCTCCAAACATCTCCAGAGGCATACATACCCTGAAAATCTGTGATTTCACCAGTGCAGTCCCTCTACCCATGCATATTGCAACTATCTAACACTGTCGCTGTGTTCATAGTTGCTATGGCCAATTTGGTGGGCAATCACCTGGTGACAAGCCTCTCTGCACTGAGCTAAGCTGAAGCTTGGTCAGAAGACATGAGGTCCATCACTGGGGCTATACTCAGAGATTTGCCAGCTTGATAGAACCTGCTAGATTTTGCAATTAAATGGCAGAGACTACAGAAGCCCAGGGGCTCCTACACACCATGATGAAGTAGCACTGCAGGACTTTGTGGAAGAGCAAGACACACATCCCTGTAAACTTAACAAACTTTTTGCAAGCCATTTTGGGTAATAGCTAGTGTAATATAATGGTTTGAGTGCTGGGCCATTTCCACACTACACTATTATAGCGCTACTATTCCACTTTCAACATCCTATGGAATCCTGGGGTTTGCAGTTTAGGGAGGGGCCTCAAAGGCCCCTCCCTAAACTGCAAACCCCAGGATTCCATAGGATGTTCAAAGCGGAATAGTAGCGCTATAACAGTCTAGTGCAGAAATGGCTCTGAACTAGTATTGCAGGAGATCAGGGTTTGAATCTGTAACTCAGACATGGAAATCCACTGGGTGACCCTTGAGCAAGTTAAACTCTTTCAATCTTAGAGGAAGGCAATGGTGAACTTCTCCAAGTAAATCATGCCAAGAAAACCCTAAACCATAAGTTGGAGTTGACTGAAGGCACAGAATAACAACACTCAAGTGAGAGGCCCTCCCACAGCTTGCTCTGACAATTTTTTCCACTTGACACACAATTACTCAGGGCTAAGCAGAGATAAAGGACAGCCAAGAGCCATGAGTTCCTCCCCACCCATCTTACATACAGCCCTAATGGCCCCAACCAGCCTTTTACCATCTCTCAACAGTGCCTCAGGCCATTTTCCCACATGGGAGCTGACAGCATCTCCATCAGAGATGCAAAACCATATCCTCACACCCCGTAATATTACACTTACATTCCTGTTAGCCCTTAAGGGTTTTATCCTTTTATCTGGTTACTCTGGGAAAGGGGGGGAAACATAAATAGAAAGGCATCTCTCTTCAAGTGACAAAGGGATTGGTTTTGGCGTGCTTCTTTAAAATCACCAGAACAAAATCTTGTTTGTTGGAAGGCATCTTGAATAACTCAAGATGTGTGAATTGTGAATATTGTGTTTGCTTCAACCAGCCAAGAAGGAGGCTTAATCTAATATGTATATGATGGGATAAGTTAAACGCTGCCAGATATCAACTACAAACTGGCAATGGAGGGTAGAAGTCTCCTTGGCTTTGGCACCAGGAATTGTTCTAGGATTCAAGAATTCATCCAGAGCAGGGTGACCAAAATTGTGAAGGGTCTGGAAACCATGCCCTATGAGGAGAAGCTTAGGGAGCTAGGTATATTTAGCCTGACAAAAAGAAGGTTACGAGAAGATACAATAGCCATGTTTAAATATTTGAAGGGATGTCATGTTGAAGATGGAGCAAGCTTGTTTTCTGCTGCTCCAGAAACTAGGACACAGAGCAAAGGATTTAAACTACAAGAAAAGAGATTTCACCTAAACATCAGGAAGAACTTCCTGGCAGAGCTGTTCAACAGTGGAACATGCTGCCTCAGAGTGTGATGGAATCACCTTCTTTGGAAGTTTTTAAGCAGAGGCTGGATGGCCATTTGCTTGGGCTGCTCTGAGTGTCTGTTCCTGCATGGCCGGTGGTTGGACTTGATGGCCACTGTGGTCTCTTCCAACTCTATGTTTCTATGATTCTTTCCTTCCCAATTTCCCACATATTGCCTCTTACCTTCCAAGGTGTTTGGGTAAAAGAGAGAGAAACAGCAAAATGCCCAGGGAAGAGAGGAGGAAGAGGAGAACTTTTAAGCGCAACCTCAGTAAATGCACTCGGAATCTGTCTTCGGGCCCCACACTGAATGCACAAAGGCTAGCAGTGGAAAGGGTCATATGAAGACGTTGGGTGGCAGCACATACAGCTCTGCTCCACCTACACAGTTTGTGCACTCACACATGGCCAAATGCTTATCTAGGGCTACTGTTCTGCTCTGTTCTGCCCTCAGCGGGCTGCATCTGGAGTACTGCTTTAGTTCCAGGTGCTATCTGCTAGGAAGGATTATAGCAAAATAGGAGGGCAACCCAGATTGTGAGAGATCTGGAAACCAAGCCCCATGAGGGATGGCTGAATGAGCTGGGTATGTGTAGCCTCGGGCAGAGAAGGTTTAGCCAAGACACAAATGGTCTTACAACAAAGGGGAGAGTGGCTTCATTCTCAGTGGCTTCAGAGGAGAGGACTAAAACCGGATAGAAATAACAGGAAAGCAAGTTTTGGCTAAATATTAGAAAAAATCTATCAGTATGAGGTGTTTTGACATTGGAGAGCTGTTTGCCTTGGGCAATATTTTGCTCAAGGTATTTAAGCAGAGGCTGAACGACTCTCCATAAGCGGTGCTGGAGATGCATTTTGCAGACTGTCTACTGAGCAAAGAATTAGAAGGGATCGGTGGTTCCCAACCTTTGGTCCTACGGATGTTGTGGATTTCTGCTCTCAGAACTCCTTACTGTTGGCCAAACTGGCTGGGGTTTCTGAGAGCTGATGTCTGAAAAACCAGGAGGACCAAAAGTTGGGAACCATTGGAATAGATAACCACCAGGTCCCCATCAAACCTAATGAAATATATTTTGTTCTCAATAAACATAATACTTATTTTGTAAAAAAAAAAAAAAAAATCTGTCAGGATCTAATCAACCGCATTACAGTCCTGACAACTCAGTGAGTTCATATTCTCAGCACAGTAATAAACACTGCAGGCCAGAAAACTGAGAAGAGCTTATATTCTTCCTGAGGATCTTCATCTCCTGTGGGCCCTCACAGGCCTGGCAGTTAGGGCTTTGCTTCCTTATGGTTCCACCAACCCCAAAACCACACACTAAAGACTGTGTTGCCACCCTTTTCGCATTAACCCACATCTGCACTGTTTTAATTCCTTTACGACCATCACATCTCTGAACTGGATTCCTGAGGTTTCTGGCAGAGACCCAGGTCTTTTCATGTACACCTTTTACAACAGCAACAGAATGGCACGCAGCAGGGTAGGGGGATGTGGTTTGCGTGGCAGGGCAGACGAAACTGCTTCTAAAAATCAAACTCAGCTGGGTTTTTCAACCTGGAAGGAAAAACCTAGGCATGCACTAAGCAGACCCTGCAGATTCAGACTTACTTGAAGACTGAGTGGCTGATTTGAAGGCTAGCACATTTTGAGGAAGCAGGGAAAAGGAAAATTGCCCTGTTCCATACAGAGAGTCCTCCAGTTCTTGTTTGTAGTGGGAGAAGAATAAACCCTCTGTTTGCTTGTGGTTTTTTGAAGTAAGAAAATAAGCCAGAATTCTTTTTTTGGTACATCAACATGGCCTCTGTTCTGAACGCTGCCCAAACAAGTTCCTTTTAGACATCTCATCCTCGTCAAAGTTCAGTGGTCTCATGATCTCCAACAGCCCTGATGGACTGACTCCTGTACTACTTTGTTGGTTAAAGACAAACAGTCCAGCCAGCCCTAAACTTTTCTGAGCAGTTCTATGGGGTACCTTGAAGTTGGTAAAAATAATATTAGCCTCTTTATCCAATGTTATTCTAGCATCTGGAGAACAAAATATGCAAAAAGGTACCAGCAATAACATTTGTTCATCTCACAGAATCACAGAGCTGGGATGGACCTCAAAAGCCATCCAGTTCATTGCAGCCATTGCAGGAATTCATTGCTAAGGTATACCTGAGAGATGGGCAACCAATCTCTGCTTAGACATCTCCAATAAAAGGAAGTCCACCACCTTTCAACAGAATCTGTTCCACTGTCAAATAGTGATTGCCACTGGGAAGTTTCTCCTAAGATTTAGCTGGAATCTCTGTTCCTGTAATTTGAATCTACTGCTTTGGATTCTACCTTCTGGAGTAGCAGAAAAGCAAGTGTGCTTCATCTTCCACATATCCTCCAGATATTTGAAGATGACTATTGCATTACCAGTCAGTCTCCTTTAGGTTAAAGATGGCCAGCTTAGTCATATGGCTTGACTTTTGACAATCATCATCACTCTGCCATGAATATATTCCAGATTGTCCAGATTGTTCTTGAACTATGGTGTCTTGAACTGGACACGTGTCTGACCAAAGCAGAATAAAGTGGTACTCCTACATCTCTCGATCTGAGACACTATAGTTCTGTCAATGCAATTTCACTGTGGCATCACACTGTTAAGTTTATTGCCTACCAAGACTCCTAGATTCTACTATATTTATATCCTGTCTTTCTTCAGTACGTACAAGGCAGTGTACTTCTGTACATGACAGTATACTTGTTGGTAAATTCCAGCATTCCTTCTCTCCCTGCTCTTGTTTATGGGTAAGAGGAGCTTGGATAGCATAGGGTTTCTTTTTCCTTTGCATGGCACAGCCTTCTGCTCTCTCACCTAAAGTCTCACCATTTGCTCTTGTATTATTTAAATGCATGGTTGTAAATACCTTTTGTATCCAAGTAACCAGACCACGTGACCCAGGAAAGTTCCAAGGGTCATTGGTTTTAAAAGACCCCACTTCTCAGACCTCCCTCTTCTCTCCATTTCTTCTTCTTCTTCTTCTTCTTCTTCTTCTTCTTCTTCTTCTTCTTCTTCATTCTCTCCAACCATGCTTTGCACTTCCATCAAGAAGATGGTGAGTTAAGAACGATGCTACTATCTTACCTAATCTATTTATTAGCTAGTTAGGATGTATGCTCCCCAATGCATATGTAAATGTAAAAGCTCTTAGCAAACTGCTAAGTTTACAGTCCAAAACTGCCTGCTATGTTTGGTTTTCTCAGTCAGGCACCACAGTTCAGGAAGGATATTGACAAGCTGGAATGTGTCCAGAGGAGGGTGACCAAAATGGTAGATGGCCTAGAAACCATGCCCTACGAGGAGAGGCTTAGGGAAGGTATATTTAGCCTGGAGAAGAGAAGGTTAAGAGGTGACATGATGACCGTGTTTAAATATTTGAAAGGATGTCATACGGAAGATGGAGCAAACTTGTATTCTACTGCTTCAGAGACTAGGACACAAAGAATTGGCTCCAAACTTCAGGAAAAGAAATTCCATCCAAACATTAGGAATTCCTAATGGTAAGAGCAGTTCGACAATGGAATACACTGCCTTGGAGTGTGATGAAGTCTCCCTCTTTGGAAGTTTTTAAACAGAAGTTGGATCACCATCTGTCATGAATGCTTTGATGGTGTATTCCCGCATGGCAGCATGGGGATGGACTTGCTGGTCCTTGTGGTCTTTTTCAACTCTTATGATTCTAGTTTCAGTTCAGAAAGCAACACAGAGATTGGGGCATACTTTCTCTGCTACTCCGCTAAAAGAAGGCTTTCGTAGAATTTCCCAAAAGGGCTAACACCCTGGGAAACTCTAATTCCCAACAGTAATAAGGCTGTCATACTTTGAACATATCAAGAGATGACAATAACGCCCAGTAAAGATGAAGGCAGTAGGAAAAGAGGGGGGACCACACTACAGGTGGATTGATTCAATCAAGGAAGCTGTGGCCAAGTTTGCAAGACTTGAGCAGGGCAGTTAATGACCAGGGCTTTGCAGTTCTCTGATTCACTGAGTCATCATAAGTTGAAATCAACTTGAAGCAAACAACAACAAAGCGTACAGGATCCATTCAGTTACTTCTGCTAGGGCAGATTACTTTAAGGAAAAGCATAATGGGCAGGAAGAAACTGCACGAAGAAAACTACTCTACCAAAGCTTTCCCCGGTCCCTTCTGTGACATAGTATTTTTCATTATACGTGTGCTTAAGTTTTCACATGAAAGAACCTACAGACATTCAGCCTGCTCCAATTTGAAATGGCAACGTTCAGTCAAAGCTTTTCAGCTTGGCTCTTCTTAGTCTACAAACTGGCACTTGAAGGCATAGCTATAGAATAAACATCTGGACACTGGGGGAAACTTTAATGGTAAACAGCCAGCCAAGCACACACCACATTGATTATTATTTCTCTCACTCTATGGATCAGAGAGCTGACATTGAGATGGCAAAGTGGTTAGTTCTTCATGAGAATGTGGATGACAACTGGAACCTCCCTCCAACGCTGCCTGCAATCAGGCAGTTCTCAGTATGTGATTTCTGCAGATGGATCATCTACAGCACACACTCCATCTGAAAGTATTTGGCATACAGATGTTTCCCTCCCTAAAATCTGCGGTCCAGATGTCTTACAGGCAGCATGGGGAAGATAAGATTTACTCACCAGTTGCTTGACAGGGTGAGAGAAAGTTGTTCCCCCACTAGAAAACTTTACTGGCTTCCTGATTTAACCTCAGTATTAGAAGGACTGGAACACAGAGGGAGATGAGGACGGTGGTAGAGCAATTACTGAAATAGGAGAAAAAGACTGCCAGAAACATAAACACTTTATACTGGCCTTCTTGCCCCATTTCAATTTGCAAAATGTCTTCTTCTCTAAAGCCTGGGGTGGATTACTACGATGTAAAGTACATAGCACATATTTAGATAAAGTCAATTAAAGACTTAATCTGATACATCAACATTTAACCCCTTCCCCCAGGCAAACAAAGAAGTGCTTTGAGGATTGGGCTTTGCCATGTCTCTAGGGAAAGGGAACTCAGCAATTATTCTGACTGCTGATTGATAGACAGAATATAACAAAATAGTGTACACAAAAGGATAAACCTCTTGCTCCAATAAGTTTACATTCCAAGTTTCATTTCAATAGCATGGATTCTGGCAATGGTGACCAGAACAATCCAGTAAATCTAATATGTGAAGGTGGAGGCTTGAATTTCAACTACTGGAAAACAGTGACTTCTCTTCAATTTGCTTTTGAAAGATACACCTATATTGTTTCATGAAAATCACCTATAACACAAGAAAGTCCTCAGCTTGAATCTCATCACTGATAATGCCATTATCTTATACCTGGGAGCCTTTAAGAATATCTGTCCCAAAACAAGCTGTCAGACTGGAAATTTTCTTCAACTGGTTAAACAGGCACTAAGTGGAATCAATTTTATACTCCTCCCTGTGTAATTTTATTTCTTTCTGTAGAGTCTTCCAAAACAGCACTAACACCTGGAGTTATTGTCACCACTTGGATCTGAATTGTGTAGATCATATATGTGAGTTGTTTAGATTATACACTACTTAGTACACTCTGCTTTGATTGATCTGCTGGAGAAGAACCAGACGATCTACACTGTTCGAACTCAAAAAGCTAAGCAGGGCCAGGCTTGGAATGGAGACCACCAGGGAATATCAGGTGCTGCTAGACTATATTATCATTATTATTGTTATTTAGAAACAAAACAAAAAGTAAAGCAAAAGCAATCACAAATCACAAACGAACAACAACAATAAACAAGTTAAGAAAAAGACAAACAAAAAAATGATCCTCGAGACCAAGGTTCGATTCCCTGCTCAGCTGTGGAAACCTCCTGGTTGACGTGGGCACGTCATACACTCTCAGTCCCAGAAAGCCCCGTGACAGGTTCACCTTAGGATCACCATAAATCAGAAACAACTTGAAGGCACACAATAACAATATCAACAACAACAACCAATAAAAATCTTTTTTTTTTTAAGGTAGTTTCAAGCATGCACCCCAAACCACACTGTACTCTTGTGAGCATCTGTGAACAGCAAGGCTAAAATAATGGTGAAGCTCTTGAATTGGTGATCAAGTGTTTTGTGGCCACCTCTTTGGGAACTATGCAAAGAGGAATACTTAAGCACCAACAACCTAATCTTTAGAGTACATTCTACTGCGGCAGAGTTCCACTAATTCATCAGCAAATTAAAGCTAAAGCAAACAAGTAGCAACCTTTTTTTCCAGGTGAGAGTTATATCTAAGCTCAAAGGGAATTTTAAAGTAACACATTTAAAATAAACTCATCTGAGAGAAATGTGGTGCTGGAGAAGAGTTCTGTAGATAATCACGGACTGCTTAAAAGACCACTGAATGGGTCTTGGAGCAAATCAGGCCTAAACTCTCTCTAGAAGTCAAAATGACTAAACTGAGGCTGCTGTACATTGTCCACACTATAAGATGATATCACTCACTGGAAAAGATTGTAATTCCCAGTAAAGCGGCCTCTTATTCACAAGGTCACTATTAAGTGGAAGTCATCTTGATGGCAAATAACAACACACAGAGACACACACACAAGCCTTCCCTACATGCATGAGAAGGAAAAATACAGCATGTAGCCAATTTAGCTTAGATTCCTGAATTTTATAGGACAAAAGCAAAGGCAAAGAGCCTAACTGTGTATGTGCATGTGACTTCAAGTTGCCTCTTGACTTATGGGGACCCCATGAATTTCATAGGGTTTTCTTAGGCAAGGGAAACACAGAAGGGATTTTGTGAGTTCCTTCCTCTGAAATATAGCCTACAGCACCTGGCATTCTTTGGCAGCCTCTCATCCAAGTACAACCAGGGCCAATTCTGCTTCACCTCCAAGATCAGACAGGATCTGACGCCTTTAGGGTATTTAGCTTCCAGAGCACTCTGGATCATACAGTAAATCCATTCTGAATTTTGGTGAGAACTTGCAAACTTATTTCTATCAATAGTACACTTACTGGACAATACACAGGATAACATATCAACAACAAATGAACCTCTAGAGGTGACTTTCAGACTTAAATACGTCTGTCATGGTCTGGATTGTGCACACTGGCCTAATTCAGGGCAAGTCACTTAAGTTCGTTGAAATAAATGGGACTTTAGTGTAAATAACTTTCTCTGGATTTGTATCAGAAAGACCCCATGGTACAGACAGTGGAGGAATTTCTCTTTCTTGTGTGCTTGGGGGCTGCTGGTTCTCCATATATTCCCACTTGCCAATTTCTATTTCTACAACCTTGCTAAAAAAGTAACTCACATTCTGCCAAGACTGAAATGCTGGATTCAAGCAGACGTTCATGGAAGATTATACAAATTGCTATTGCTCTTCTAAACAGGTTTACTTGGTTGCAAGTCAGACTGATTTCAGTGAAATGTTCTACCTAGCAATTTGTGCTGGAGTTGCACTCAAAGCTTGACACAGTTACCCATACTGGCTGAGGAATTTTAGGAGTGATCTGTAAAGGAAAGCTCTAGTTACATTTTTACAAGATGATCTTTTTCAACAATTTAACTTAAGAGTCAACTTCAAGTTTGTCACAGCCTTCCTCATTCCACAATCCATATGCCTCAATTTTCATGCGCAGGGGGTGCTAACTTTATGCTAACTTTCCATTTTCTCCCCCCCCTTTTTTTTTCTTTTAAGTGTCTGGAGTTCTCAACAGGTGCAAATGCACCCTACAGAGTGAGGCCTAGGTTATGCTGGGTAACAAATGCCTTTTTTAATTTCTTTCTTTTTTTTTTTCAAAAACCACCAGTCACTGGCGTCTTAGATTACTGCAGTGATCTCATCCCTCCGCATTCCACATGCCATCACTTGGCTGCAGGACAGAGATGGAGGCTCCAACTAGGTTTTCAGCATGACAACAGAAAGCAGAGTGTCCCTCCCTTGATAGAAAAAGGGGAATTTGTTTCCCAGCACACTGAGAATGGAAGCACAAATTACTGCCTGTTTCCAGAAACTTCAGTCTGACTTGCCGGGGCCCTCTTTAGGTCCAAACTGCTTCCGTCCATCGCCCTCCAAGGAGAGGCACGGCTTAGCTTAAAGCATTCAGTAATGGCCGAGGCACCTGGCCTCCGCATTTGTCATTCTCTCGAGGTCACCGGCCAGCTGTCTGTCCTCTCAACACCCTGCTTCGCCAAAACAGCCAGCGCATTTCTGCTGCGCTCGGGTTTCCAGGTCCCAAACCCTCCAGATACAGCAAATCAATCATCCCTCCGCTGAAATAACTGCAACTGAAGCATTTTCACATCCTTGAGAAACAGCGGCTCTCCCTGGCAAGGACACTGCAGTCACCGTCCTTGAGCCCGAATCCAGTAAACGCACTCAAGCTGTGTGTCGTGGGGACAGATCATACCTGACAACAACCACAAAGTTGTGGTGGCATTTAGACCATGACTAAATGGGGCTTTGCATGGACTTTGCTCATTGGGGGTGGGGTGCTGATGGAGAGAATGTCACTGAACATGAGGCTCTTTCTTCATTCCCATTGGCTCTTAGCTTCTCTCCGCCTTCCTTTTTTCCATATCCACAGCTGGAGACAACTCTGCCACTGCTGAAAAGAACATGCTCAGGAATGTGAGCATGATTTGTTGAATAAGCACCAAGGCAAATTTCCCTCTTCTATCTTAACAGAACAATTGGCCACATAGGTTGGTGTTGTTCTCCTTTTGTGGGTACTGACCCAAAAACAGCCAAGAACAGCCAAGGGGTGCAAAACAATTTTAGTTTATCTTCAATGGCAGCTTCCATGGCAAAGGGATGGTTAAACCACTCCAAGTTTTAGTTCAGATTATGAAAGAACGATCCGTACTTCTGGACCCTATGTCCAAATAGGTACAGCACTTTGGGTAGCTCGTTTAAAGTTCAGACTTAAAATTAGGAGCCATTTTACCACCCTGCTCTCATGGGAGTCATCAGCTGCCCTTGGTGATCATTTAGTAGGAGATTTGCAGCTGGGAGGTTGGAGAGGAACAGTCTATAGGAATTTGCTGCCTTCTTTTTTCAACATATTATGAATGCTATTATTCTTTGGCTTCTGTTGCAGTGAGCCTGTTTTTCCTATTTGTTAAAAAATATGCATAGAATTCATTGTGTTTTATTCCCCCTACTCCACCACACCATGATAGACTTTCCAGAGAAAAGCAGTTAAGAAACAAACAAGAAAGAGAGAAAAAGCATACATACAGGCAGGCAGGCAGGCAGGCAAAAAGACAGACAGATGAGGGTTTAGCTTCTTGTTATAATGAAGATAACAAAGAATCACAATGAGAACTTCAGAGGGGAAAGGGCTTTGCTTAGAATGCTGAACCCCAGTCCTTGCTTTCAGAGAAAATTCTGCTGAGGATCTGTACTATGATTTCCTGAAAGAATAGGAATGAAGCCACCAAGACTGAGCTGCTCATAAACTTTCACCTGGGAAAGAAAAGGTGCTAAGAAAGTTATACAGAAAGAATATTCTGCGTGTGCTGAAAGAACTCTCCCAATAGAGTATGAGAGCAACACAACTGTGAGTTGCTGCTGCTTCAACAAAACTACTCCACCTGGAAATGGGGTCCAAGGCAGGATACTAACATTACATACTAACATTTACAGGTTTTTTAAGGCTGAATATTCTAGCTGTCACAGAAATGACAGAGAATACTTTGGGGCAGTGGTTCTCAACCTGTGGGTCGCGCCCCCTTTGGGGGGGTCGAACGACCCTTTCACAGGGGTTGCCTAAGACCATTGGAAAATCCGTATTTCCGATGGTCTTAGGCTCTATTCCCTCCTCGGTGGTGGTGCACAAGCGTGAGCCACACACTTGCGTCCTCCTGCCCCCTGTTCAGAAGGGACTGAAATCGCTCCCCTTCTCTGCTACCAGGAGAACCTCCCGTCTGATGGACCAGCTTGGGGGGGTGGCGGCAGCACGGAGGGCAGGCCTCCTCCTCGCCACGGCCCCTGCCCCACTCGCCACGGAGGGGGGTGCTGCAGAAGGGCTGGGGGGCCACAAGGTGGCACTTTTCCGGGGGGGGCAAGCTGCGCCCGGCGCAAAAGACAAAGGCGCTGGGATTCCCCCCCCCAGCCAGGGTCGACACTCTGGAAACTTTTCCCACACTGCCCCCCCCCCAGCAGAAATAAGAGCGAAGCAGAAGCAGAGCCCAGGGGGTTCTCGGAGTTTTTTCCCAGGGGAGATGCGCGGCTTCTCTTTCCTTCCCTGCCCTGCACGTTCCTGGCCGGCGAGGCGGCTTTGCCGGGGGGGAGGCATTGTAAATAATAATAAATAATTTTATGGTTGGGGGTCACCACAACATGAGGTACTGTATTAAAGGGTCGCGGCATTAGGAAGGTTGAGAACCACTGCTTTGGGGAATAAAACTGGTCCCTCCAGTGACCAAATGCAACACTTGTCCCTGGCATTTAGGTACTGCAAGAGGGATTAGCCAATAGCTTCAGTTCCTGTCGAGACAGCAGGTTCTTCTGATAGTCGATTTGGAATTCTATTGCTAACCTGGAAGAGAATTACTGAAGAAAGAGGCATCAGTTAACACGAGGATTTTTGTGCAACTCTACTGAAGGGAGTTTACTACCAGTTCAAGCCCCCAATCTGCCATTTGGATCAGTACGGACTATCATTATTCTCCCATGGTATAAATCTGGAAAAAGTTCTGTCAAGAAACAAGCTGAGAGCCAGACTAGTTAATCCACATCCTCATGTGATGTAATGTAATTCACAACTGACCCAGTTCATCTTCTCCCTGAAGGAGGAAGTGTCTATACAGTATGAAAGGATACGCATTAGGAATGTCTTTTCCTATGTTGGAAGAGGAGAGTCAAGCACTCAACAGCCCATCTGCAGTTTGGAGTGATGCTGATCTCTTTTGTATCATACAGTTATGGCACTTTGGTATCACTTTAGCTACCATAGCTCCATCCTATGGAATCCTGGAGTTTTCAGTTCTGTGAGATTTGTCTGCCAAAGAGTTCTAGCGCCTTATCAAACTACAGATCCCAGGATTCCACAAGATAGAACCTTTAAGCAGCTTCAAACCGCCCCAGTTGTGAAACATGAAAGATGCCCCCTATTGGGCAAGAGCTTACCAAGTGATGCTGCTGATCATCCTTTCAAGCTGCTAGCCTTGGTGGGTTGAGGAGACAACAAAGCAGGATGGATCATCTGTCCAGCTCAGAAGCACAGACAGACTGGTTATGAATGAAACTGTCAGCAGGAAAAGTCAGGGTTGGGAAATGGCGAAGAAAGAAACATGAGCATAACTGGGAGTTATGTTAAGCACATGAATACGTGGAACCAATGAGATGGAAGCACAAGAATGAAACCCCGTGGAAGGGTCCCCAACACAACTGGCCCTATCCAAGTTAAAGGCTCTTGAGAAAAACATCATGCTTTTGGAAAGCACAAAAGTTTGTCATTAAACACTAGGTGGCAGGAGGATCTGTCTCATCAGAGCCACCTGAAAACAGAGTAGACATGTGCTCAGGCCTACCAGGTTAGTGGCAAAGGATTAGGGAGGATGGGTCAGTTGAGAAAGACTATTTCCTCTTGGATCCTTCCTTTTCTAGACCATTCCTCTGGTTCCAACAGCAACCAGGGCAAAACTATTCATAGAAAAAGTGGCAGGCATCTGGCAGGGGAGGGGGACACAACACAATGTCTGCATTTTCTCTTCCTACATAGCTAAAAATCAGACAGTGGGGAAAATTCACACCCGGTCCCATATCCACTCTTGGAGATCACCTTTCCTCTTGCGTTCCCTTTCTGACCTTAAAGGGGCCAACCTAGTCATATTAGAGCACAACCAAGGTATAGTTTTTATCATGAGAATAAGAAATCTTTTCTGATATTTCCACCATCTCCATGGAATTCACATAGTCCCAGCTCTCAACTCACAATATAATGTTGCTGTAAAATAGAGGCCCTTCCCTCCAGCTGCTAAGCAAGTGTCACAGTAATGTACGAAGTTGCTTCCTATTCAGTCAGGTCATGGGGCCATATGGCTCTGTTGCTACACCGACTAGCAGGACTCCAGGCAGGGGCTTTTCTCAACCAGTCTGGAGATGCCAGGGAATTGAACCTGGGACCCTTCTGCATGCAAAGCCTATGTCATAGAATCCCAGAATCATAGGGTTGGAAGAGACCACAAGGGCTACCCCGGCCAACCCCTTACAAGGCAGGAATACACAATCAAAGCATTCCTAGAAGAGGGCTATTCAGTCTCTGTTTAAAAACAACCCAAGACAGAGATTTCATCACGCTCCAAAGCAGTATATTCCACTGTCAAACTGTTCTTATTACTAGTAAATTCTTTCTAATGTTGAGATGGAATCTCTTTTCTTGTAGTTTGAAGCCTTTGCTCCATGTCCTAGTCTCTGGAGAAGCGGAATGTAAGCTTGCTCCGTCTTCAACATGACATCCCTTCAAATATTAAAGCACAGCTATCATGTTACCTCTTAACTTTCTCTTCTCCAGGCTAAACATACCCAGCTGCCTAAGCCATTCCTCATATGGCAGAGTGTCCAGGCTTTTCATCATTTTACCTTTTACCATGGAAACTATTAACAGTCAGTGCCTGGCCATATACAGCAGAAGCAGATTTGGGGAGTGGTGTTGCTAAATGGTCCAGAAGGGTGGTGGCATTGTTTCTTTATCTTGATTTATATCCTGCCCAAAGCAGCTTACAATGTAAGGTTAAAAAAAAAAACTTAGCTAAAACAATATGTGATGCAAAAGTTAAAAAGCATTAAACGATCATTAAAATATTAATTTTAAAACATTAATATAAAACAATTAAAAATACATTAAATGCATATTAATATTAAAAACCAGTTGAAAGCTTGTTCAAATAAAAAGACTTTGCCTGCTGGTGAAAGGACACCAGAGAGGAGACTAAGGCCATTTCCGCATGAGTCTTTTATAGCGCGATGATTCCACTTTCAACCTCCTATGGAATCCTGGGGTTTGCAGTTTCGGGAGGGGCCGGTCAGCCCCTCCCAAAACTGCAAACCCCAGGATTCCATAGGAGGTTGAAAGTGGAATCATCACGCTATAACAGACTCATGCGGAAATAGCCTAAGCCAGCCTCCCTCGGGAGAGAGTTAGTAGCCTGGGAGCAGCCATAAAAAAGTTTCTATCCTGTGTCTTCACCAGATGAGCCTGCGAGGGTGGCAGGACAAAGAGAAATCTCTTCCCTGAAAACTATAGAGACACAGGCAGACACACATGTGTACATCCAGGTTTCCAGACAGTTTATCACATTGATAGTGCTCTGATCATGACAAATTTTACATAAGGGAAAACATGAAGTGAGTGTAATGTAGAAATTAACAGACTTAGCAGGAAAACACTAAACAGGCAACCTGAGGATACAAAAAGAGCCACTCTGTAAAGACCAGAGTTAGTCACTGGCCTAGTAAAAGCCCTAGATCTAACCCATAAATATTTACAATGTTGTTGAAACAAGAATAGACAATATAGTTACAATTACAGTTACAGTTAGGTTAGGGGTGCGAGACCCCCATGTAAGTGGAAAAAGCACAAATAAAAATAAAAATTAAGCATACTATTTTTTCACTTCTCTAGGAATCTCTAGGTTCTCTAGGTCCTGCGGCATGATTCTATCGTCCTCTAGCATGATTCTGTGGGTCAGCTTCTAGGAGAAGTGGGTCACAGATTCATGCTGGAAGGCCTAGCAATGGCTAGAGAAGGTTTCTCTTTAGGAATCTCTAAGTCTTCCAGGGTGACTCTATATAGAATCACCCTGGAGTTCCTAGAAATTTCTAGACAGAACACATTTTTTCTGTGGCAGAGACATATAGAGTAATAATTTTTTAAAAACAAAGAAATTAAATAAATACAGTAAAGTAACTTGTGAATAATCAAATCCATGAGTGCAGAACCTGCAAAAGTGGAAGGCCCATTGTATGTTCTGCACCTAGGAATTTGTTACCACCAGAGGCATAAGCACACAGGCAAAATGTTTCTCATTCCATTTTCACTGGGACAAGCTGGGAGTTGGCATTGCCAACTTACATTCAATAAGCAGTTGCAAAACACATACAATCCAGTGTTGTCACATTATTACCAACCCAGGTCCCTACACATTAGCCATGGAAATTCAAGGAACAACGAAACACTAGCACAATAACATTGCATCATCCACATTCTTCAAGTGCATGTTACATGTGAGAAACATGGGCAACTTTGACCAACATAGGTCATTGGCAACACATAGTTAAAAAAATAACAACATGATGCTTCAAAATCCATGGTTAAGTAGAATTTTTATTGAGACCAATAACAAATGTGCTGAATTGTAGGCAAACTTTTTAGTTCTGTTCAGATCTCCACATTACAAGATGCACATAAAAGGGAAAAGAAGGCTAATATGATGGCAGAGGTGATGAGATCTGAATGGTCACAGTCTCAAGAATGAGTGGAGGACAAGCATAGATTTAACTGGGTAAGATTCTACTGGACACCATGCCGATTTCAAGTTACAAAGTAAGACAAACAAACACATATCCTTCAACATTTAACCAATGAAAACCAGAACATGTGGGGTCTAGCAACATCAGAGTGTGGTGAAGATGGCAAAAGCTATTAATGAGGAAGAACACACAAGCTAGGAGGGGCTGTAGCAGTTTGCTTTTACCCAAGCCTACTAGGGAATGATGTAGAGTCAAGTCAACTGACTTGGACTCAAGTTGGATTCAAGTCGTTTCAGCAACTGGACTTGGACTCCACTTGGCAATAAATGACACACTGAGTCAACTTGTGACATGTATATTTTAGCAACCGACTTGCTGCCTTTGGTACAGTAATATAACATGTTCATCCAGAAACCTTACAACTCTGAAAAATGGCACCATCTCTTTTTTGCCTACTGGTCCCATGATGATCTGTCCAAGCCCAAAGCTTGGGCCATTTCTTGGAGGGGAACAGCAAACATGCTAGGCAACAGGCTTGAGGCGGAACTGAAGTTGGCCCGGCAGCCTGTTCCCATTGCACATCAATGGAGCTTTCTAAAACTTTTCCTAACAGCAGAAGAACAAAACTAGACCTCATGGATCCTTCCTCCTGAAGCTCTTGAAGTAATAGGGACTAAGAAGGATCCTATTCCCCACTTTTGAAAGACTTCAGTTTTAGAAATGGGAAGTAAGAAGGATCCTATTTTCCCCACTTCAGAAACTGGCTCTCAGACTTGAGACTTGACTTGTCACTTGAAGGTAGACTTGAGACTTGACTTGAAGTTTAGAGTAAAAGACTTAAATATATCAATGCTACTGGGAAGAACAAGGTTCTGCCCCCCTTCTCCTCTTTCCCTGTAGAGCTAATTGAACATCGATTACTTCTGCACTCTCAACTCAGTTTGCAACAATTGAAGTAAGCTGAGAACAAAGAGGAAAAGTGGGTAAAAGAAAGAGAAACTAGGACATTTTAAAAGCAGCTGAAAAGTGGGATGACAGGGAAACAATTGGGACTATCATTTTCAAAGCAGGATAGGTGGAGCTTCTACAAACATATTTCCCTGTTACGAAAATAGAAAATCCAACAGTTACTCAGATTTGTCTTCAATTTTATCCAAAAACAAGCAGGTTCCTTGGTATGCAGAGAAAACAAATAAAGAGAAACACTGCAATTTTTATAATTGCAAAACCAGAGATAAATTTTGAGTGGTACACTCAAGAAGACCATTGGAAATTTAATGTTTATATTAGCTTTTCCCCACTCTCAATAATAAAGTGGAATTATAAGATCTTGATTTTTTGAATTTTTTTTTTAAATTATGAGTTAGCACTGCTTATGTATCTTCCCCAAACATACAGATTGGGCTTAATTCTAGCTCTTCCAGCACATTTCAGAAGATGAAAAAGAAAACTCCAAGTACAACTCTTTAATTGTACTGGAAGGCATTTCACAGTGTTTGCCTTCCCTTATTCTAGACTTCGGACACAACTCTTAGAGAAACAACCTGAGCCTTAAAATGGTATTCTATAGTTTGATGGAATTTTTTTATTATTCAGGTTAACGTACTTAAAAAGCACGGTTACCAATTGCTAATCCTTGGGTACACTGCAGCAAAAATCTGAAGAGATTTTCAAATATTAGAAATTCTAATAGTGTTACCATGTACTTAATTTTTTTCTTCCAGCAAATCCCACTAGCATGAGGGTTTATTCAATGGCCTCTGTAACAATAGGGAGATAGAAATGATAGTACTAAAACTGGGAGGAAGGCCAGGTTTTATGAAGAATACTGAATATGGAACGGCACATTTATATCCTACAATACTGATTACCGAAAGTGGGAGGGGCGTTAAAATTTTAGCATCTTTAGCATCCACCATCTCAGAACAGGTTTTTCAAAGGGGGGAAAACACAATAGAAAAGCATGTGATTGCAAGACTTAGCAGTGATTTTCAAGGGACGAAGTTTAGCAAGCACTCTTAATGGCATGGTGGATAAATTCTCTCAGAAATTACCCCATAAGAATGAAAAATAAGTTAGTGCTGGATAGCCAGAGACCTAGCATTTAATATCACAGCAAACTGTCTCTGTCATGTATGAATTAACTTCAGTTTTTCCCTCTTCACTCCTAACAAGAATCAATATGCTTTGATTGAGAACATTTGGGGGGTGGGGTGGAGGAGAGCAAGGAATTAATAAAGTTTAAATATTGAACCTGAAAGGGAAGGGCCCTCTTGCTTGATATGATTAAAAGTAGCACTGGAAGGAATGAAAAGCGTATGGCCACATGCTGAACGCTGCAAGAAGAAAATCAGTCACACTGCTATGAATCTGTGGAAGCCAAACTATTTTCGTAAGTGTTTATTTTTATTCCAAGACTGCATTCAGCATTTTCCTTCAGCCACAAAAACATGTAATCATAACCCAATGTTTTCATATATGTATTTTCAACAGAAAGCTCCTGAAGAAGAAAGGAAGAGAATACTGGTTGAAACACTGTACAAGAAAGAATCCAAATAAAAAATACAGTTGACCAAACAGAAGAGACAATAAAAAGTGGGTGAAAGCAAAATAGAAAGCAGATCTGTTGCCCACTGAAAGAGGAAAGAGGAAAAGAGTTCCCTTTACAAAAATTATGAAATGTTCTTTAAGAAAAAGGATGATCCAGAGGTCAGGCTGCTATCCCTGGATTTCAGATATGTCAATTCAGTCTTGGAACACTTGGTGAGAAGGGACACACACAGTGAAACACAGACATACCAACTATTTTCTAAAATCAAAAGCTGTATTACCTATTTCAGTTACAGCACTGTCGTACTATGAATCCACTTTAACTGCTATGGTTCCATCCAGTGGAATTCTGGTGTTTGCAGTGTATGGAGGGGCATTCTGAATTCTCAGCTGGAGAGCAATAGTGCCTTGTCAAACTACAAAAGCTAGGATTTTACAGAATGCAACCATGGCATCTGAAGTTGAATCATAGCATTATTATAGTGCAGTGTAAAAGGGTCCCCAGTCCCTATACCACCACAGCTACTGATTAGAGAAAGAAATACAGGTAGTTTGGGCCAAGACACTAACACCATAGACCAGAGATTAGAAATGTTGTCGTTTTGGACTACAGCTCCCAGAATCCCCTAATACCAGCCCTACTGACTAGAGGATTCACGGAATTATACTCCAAAAAAAAAAAAAAACTTTTCCAAGCTCTGTCATGGACCGCAATCATCCTGCTCAAGAGGTCAGGCAACTCCAGAAGCCAATCACAAGGCATTCCTTGCAACATACTCCCAATATCTGTCATCCCTCTTCAGTCTCAGCAATATATCCCTGAAAGATCCCTGAAAGATGGTCTTGCACTGTCCCTTGGCATTTGCAGGATGCTCTCCAGCAAATCATGGGCATCTCCCATGATTCTGATTTTGCCATGTCATGTCCTTCACACTCAGTAACTAAGAAATGGTCCTTCTTTTATTTCTCCGCATTGAATGGTATAGTAGTTGTGTTTGAAAGGCACTAGGAAAAGAGAGAAACCACAAGTGGGCTGACTCAATCAAGGAAGCCATAACCCTGAGTCTGCAAAGACCTGAGCAGGGCTGTTGGTAACAGGGTGACTTTCAGGTATCTCATCCATAGGATCTAGATAAGTCAAAGCCAACTTCACAGCAATTGAGAATTAAAAACTGTCTCAGCCTCTTTATCAAGCTATAAACTCCATCTCATTCCACTTATGCATCTTCCTGTGAACTGCAAACTATCCAGGTTCTATTGCAGACTCTAGAATAACGTTATTTGTCTGGACAGCAAGTTCCAGAGCCCCTCAACCAGCAATGCCACATTTCCAAATGTTGCTCTTTCAGCATTCAAGATTAGCCATCCGTGATCCCCGAATCTTATTATATGAATCTCGTTTTATGTCAGCGAGCCCCTTTGTTGACTTTATGAACTTTCACAAAATAGTCCAACTTCTCTTTCCATCTGAAATGACATGTCATTCAACAGCAGGACACACCACATTCCACAGCATGCTTACTCAACCAAGTGCTTGAAGAAGAAGGCTAGAGATTTCAAAGTCTTGCCCACAGATCTGTGCATTTTTTGTTGAGCCTAATAAAGTTATTGCCTGACCATGAACCATCACATTTTACGGTGAGTTATAATTCAAGTCCAGTCTCATTTTCAATCAGGCCTTATAAACAGCACTTCTCAGTCCCACTAATGCTGTTGTATTTGGCAAGGGACACGAGCAAAAGTATTCCTTATAGCTACAAAGCAGCATAGTATGGTGGACTGAATGACAGACTGAGACTCTTGGGGGACCAGGGGTTGTATCCCTGCTTGGCCATGGACAAGGCCAAGAGGAAGGCAATGGCAAACTTCTTCTTGGAAAGAAAACTGCATGACAGTCACCGTAAGTCAGAGTCTATAACAACAGCTAGGGACTTGCAGGTGCCCTCAGGGGCTTAAGAATGCAAAAATGGCATTGAGTGCTACATGCAGGTTGGTGGGCCACACTTCCTCATTCTTGTCTAAAGCAAAGTGTCATATTTGTTCATAGAAAGTGAATGATAACAATCCTGCTAGCTATTGATTTGCGGTCGTCCAATGCTTATATAGTTCAGAAAGGGAGAGCTGTGCCTGTGTATGTTCATTTCTGCATAATCTATATATGTGCATAAAGGAGCCCTAGTGGTACAGTGGTTAAATGCCGGTACTGCAACCACAAGATTGTGTTCAATCCTGCAAGGCTCCAGGTTGACTCAGTCTTCCATCCTTCCACAGGTCAGTAAAATGAGTACCCAGCTTGTTGGGGGCAATTAGCTAACATATCGTAAACCGCTTAGAGAGCACTTTGGTGATAAGCCTTATAGAAATACACATGCTATTGCTATGGGTATGTGTGTGTTTTTGTGTGCATCTGTGTACATATAGCCTTCAACCTAGTATTAACACATTATTAGAAATTCCAAATACTAGATAAATATTTCTGGGTTTGTATGCAATGACAAAAAATGTCTTTGCTTGGTTTTGGAATCTACATGTCCCCAACAAGAATAGTTCTCAGTAGCTGCAGACAAGCCTGGGAGCTGACTTGCTAAAAAAAATTTTTTTGCTGGACTATAAGTGGGATGCCCTTCCACTAGCAGGACTAAGACTTCCCCCTCCAACAAGTTTATGCTTCATGGATATTTATTTTGTTTTATTTAAAATCAAGTCTTGTCTTTAAAATCTAGATGTTACAATGTGGCCAATGTGCTTAATCTTTCTCTCTCTCTCTCTTTTTTTCATCCTACTCATTTTCATTTTTCTACCAGGTTCTCCTCCTCACTGTTGCCTATTTGCTTTCATTGCTGTATGGGGTTAAAAAAGGACTTAGAATAGCGGTTAAACAAATAAATAAAATACTTCTACACCATAAAAACAACACAGATGCCTCTATCTTTTCCGATAGACTCCTTCATTTTGCAGTTTCCAAGAATTTGCTCCACAACTACATGGCAAGATGGTGGCCAGAGATATATTTCAAGAGAATGAGGGATGTAAAAGTCCATGTGGTTTATTTGAAGAAGGAAAGTACAGAGTTTCTAGTTTGCTAGCTCACTAAGTTTCTAGCCTGCTAAATTTAAAGAAATAGGAACTGAAATAGATTTAAATAGTATGTGTTCCCCACAACCACTTCTTTATTTGTATTCTTTGCCTTAAGACACTGTTTTGGTTTGTTTTTACTGTTGGCAGCTGAGACCTTGTTCTAAAAACAGGTCCTAAATATTTTGTGGCGATACCATTTCCACTGAGGCTTGGCCAAAATGGTGTGTGGTGAGACTCTGCTACTTCAGCTGTTAGAGCTCTCCAGAAAGGCAAGGACATCCCGAAGATAAGCAAGAGCAGAACTTTAAAAAAAAAAAAATCTAACATACAAAAGACACTTGAATCTGGATTTTACAGTCAAGCACCATCCTACAGCATCATTCCAAACCAGGCAGAGAAGGCAGGGTAAAAAAACAACAACAACAGAAAATAAGAACAAACATGCTCCACTCCTGGGATTGCTGGGGCTGCACGGAAAACAAAAAACTTGTGGTTACTTTAAAACCAAACATATTAAAGCATTTATACCAACCCAAGTACTGGATTCATACACTGTTTTTATGGTTCCATTTAATTCTCCAAGGGAATATGTGTGCTAAGCAGAAACTAAAGTATGAGATTTTCCTTTCATATTCCTCCTCCAAAAAACTTTTTGGACCAAGGGCAAGATTTCAGTCTTAAATACAGAAGCAGATATGCTGTTAAACCAGCTACCAGGTTATTCATAAGGGCAACAGATTTGACCACAATAGCTCACAATGTTTCCATAAAACTATTTTCTTGTTAGAAATGTAGGGAAAGCCAAGACTGAGCGGCGATATGCCAGTATAGCCCTAAAGTTTATGTGTTTGCTTAACAAGGACCCTTGAGGTCAGTCACCAGAGATGGTCTAGGGTCTTGTACTGAAGACAAAATTAGGCCTTCGGTAAAAAACTAGAGCTTTGGGTAAGAGTAGGTCAGGAGTTGGCAGACTTCAGAGTTATAGGAATATTCTGTTTTTCACTAGGATTCAGAGCTCTGACAGCTGTAGCCTGATGCAAACCAGTGTTTCAGGAGGGAAATAAAGATTGCGGAACAAGTGGCCTCTTTTCAATACATGATTAGGTGAAGAATTTGCTTTCATTACCAGAACTGGGAAAGATTTGGAATGACTACTGAGGAACATCAAGGAAGGAAGTGCAAAAGTAGGGTTATAGTAGGGGAAAAATGACCAGAGACAATTTGCATATCTTTAACATGGGTAATAAAGATGCAGAAACAGTTAAAGCATTTGGTTCAGTCATAAATCAAAATGGACGCTGAACTCAGGAAATCACAAGAAAGCTAAGACTTGGAAAGGCAGCCATGAAGGACTCAGATAAGATCCTCAACAGTAAAGATCCTCAGCAATAAGTATATATCATTAAACACCAAAGCCAGAATCATTCACATCATAGTATTTCTGACTTCTGTGTATGGACATGAAAGGTGGACAATGACGAAAGCTGACAGGAAGATTAATTTATTTGAAACATGACCCTGGAGGAGAGTTCTATGAATATCAAGGACTACCAAAAAGATAAATTGTTCTAGAGCAAATTAAGCCTTAATTCTCACTGGAAACCATGAAGTGGAAGGCAACTGTAGAAGAGGAAGATCATAGAATCATAGAATCATAGAAATTCAGAGTTGGAAGAGACCACACAGTAACAAGGGGATTGACTCAATCAAAGAAGCTACAGCCCTGAGTTTGCAAGACCTGGAGAGGGCAGTTGTGACTATTGTTCATGGAAGTCCTTCATTCACAGGGTCATTATGAAGCTGAAGTTGACTTGATGGCATGTAACAAGAAAAACACACCTGAACTAAAGCTGCCATACAAATCCTCTAGCACACAAATCTTCCCTAAAGCCTTTTTGATTAATTTAAGAGAAGAAGATGAGTTTTCCTGTTGTTATTATTTTAAAACTATAATACTGAGGGTTAGAAACTACTATAGCCTGTCATCAGAACAAGGCTGAGGATTCACCTTTGAATGATTTTCCTGCATAAAGTTATTTGATACTAATAAACAATATCTTATTTGGATGCACCCCTGGGATGCTCCAATCTTGGTGCACTGTAGTGAAATCTATTCAGATAGTGTTCCCACTGCTGGTGGAACTGGACTATTCCCTTTGCTCCCCAGGCCATTTGGAACTACGAGCAAAGAATTGGTCTTCTTCGCCTTCAGTGGCATTATTACACAGCCAAATCTAATTAGCTACATAGTTTTGTGGTGCCTTTGTATCAATAACATGATCCCTGATTGGTTGGGATCACTCAGGAAGAAGAAAGCTTGGTTAAAGGAAAACTGTAATGGAGCCATAGCCAAGAGAAACAAGATCAACGACTCAACATGAACCACTGCAAAGGAGGGGGCTTGTCAGGAGTCTGAGGGTGAGCAGGTTGTGTAGCATATGTGTGAAGAAATCTTAAGTCAACTGTATGAGGTTTGTTCAACTAACATTTGCAAAGACTCAAACAGAGTGCACTTTATAGGTCTCTAAAGGAAACAGAATATTTTGTATTTAGATAATATATGTGTATGCCATCTCAAGCACAAGCTGGAAACAAGCCATGGGAGTTAAAATGGACTTGAGACAGTTAACAATACAATGAATAAAATAAGTGTGTTAAAAACATAGAACAGATTGGCTAAAACAAACTTTAAGAGCAATTAAAAATATTTTTCTTTCTTTAAGGCAGCACCCTGATGAATTAAGAGACCCTTTTACAGAAACCCAGTTTAGATGCTAAAGGCTTATCTGAATAAAAAGTTCTATGCCTCCTAGCAGAAGGAAGACAGGGAAGGTGGCAGCTTCACTTCTCTTGATAGGAAACTCCACAGCATTGAGCAGCCGTCAAAGAAGACCTTTTTGTCATATCCTCAGCAAATATGCCTCTAAGGGCACTGAGACAGAGAGAAAAGACTCCCTGAAAGATCTCAAACCCAAGCAGGCTCATTTGGGAGAATAGACTCCTTCAAATCTCTGGACCCAAGTCATATATAGCTTTGTGTATTGTAACCACTAGTTTAAATTGTGCCTGGAAACAGACTGCTATCCAGTGAAAGCTGTTGTAACAAAGGAGTTGTGTGCTCCCTCTAATTGGCCCCAGTTAAACATCCAGCCACAGCATCTTGAACCAGCTGAACCTTCCAAATACTTTTCAAAGGTTGCCTCTTGCAAAGCACTTTATAGCAGATCATATCAGATGTAAGTGAAGCATGCATCGCTGTGGCCAGATCTGACACCTCCAAGGATGGATGCAATTGCTTCAGCTGTGCAAACATATTCCTAGCCACCATCAAAATCTCTTTATCCAAGTTCAGAGGTGAAGCCAGGAATATACCCAAACAAATAAGATGCAAGTACTTGAGAAAGAAGAGGGAAGATCTTTTCTAGTATATTGCCACCTGTAATTGTTCTAAGCATTTATATTTAATATTGGGAATTGCCCAGTTAAAATGAAGTGTGATTTTAGTCAATCAAAAAGTTTTAATCTGTTAATCTAGCCAATTAATTAAATGTTGCAGCTAAGGTGAGTTTCTCTCAGAAGTCATCCTGTGGTCTAAACAGGCAAGTGTGAAAACTCAATGCAGCTTTGTCGTGCTAAATAACAACCCTCTGTCTGGCCTATGGTATCAATCAAATTCTACTGAACTTTTAAAAGAGAGAGGAGGTGGAGTGCAATGAAGTGTGAATTACCAGTGTCATTAAAATAAACAATAAAACTGTCCAATAAGTTCACTCAAGACAAAATTCTGGCAAGAGCATGTTATTTGAAAAAGCGTGTGTGGCAATCTGAATGAAGGAGAAACAAGGGAGAAGGACACAGAATCACAGTATCCACAAGTAGCCTAAAATCTCTTTAGGTATATGTCTCCATCAACAGCAATCAGGATAAGGATGCTCAATAGTAAGTCAATTGAACTGTATCCCAAAGGATGTGCTAGCTATGACCTGTCAAACCTTACACAGCTTGGATCCAGGCTATCAGAGCAACCATATTCTCCCATGCAGCCTCTCTTGGTGCTGAGATTTGGGGGGGTATCTCCTTGTCCCACCACCTTCATAGGCATGTTTCATTGGGAGATTAGAGAGAATCTTCTCAGTGATTCCAGGCTCTGGAACTTCCAACCTACGAAAGCCACACTAACTCCTTCCTTTCTGTCCTTCTACCAGCAGGCAAAAATTTGCTTACCTATCTAGATCTTTCGAAGTTAAGCAGTAAAAGGGTTTGTACAGAAAACTGATTTGTACTGAAATGCTTTTAAATATCTGATGTTTCGACTAATCTGTTTCATGGTTTCAACACATACCTGTTTATTCACTTCACTGACAGCTGCGCTGAGTCCTATTTTCTTGGAGAAAGGTGGAACAGAAATCTAACAGTGAATGGTAGACCCTCCAGTTCTCCTGATTTGGCAAGAACAGTCCTGATTAATCCTCTATCCTCACTTTTTCAGCTGCCTTTAAAATGTTCCAGTTTCTCTCTTTTTCCCTTTGTTCTCATTGTTTTAATAGCTGCAAACTGGATTTGAAGTGGAAAAGTAGTTTGCACTAACCTAACTCAGGCGGGAGAGAAGAGAAGCAGGGGAAGAATCTTGCCCTTCCCTGTAGGCTCAGGCAAAAGCAAACTGCTACAGCCTCTTCCACCTTGTGTGTTCTTCCTCACTAATAACTTCTTCAGCTTGACCATAACCTGCTGCTGTTTGGTCACACACATCTTGGCTTTCATCTGTTAAACACTGGAGGATATGGAGTGGGTATGTGCATTGAGTGAAGAGGGTGGACTCAGTGGTCTACAGGGCCCTTTCCAACTCTATCACTGTATGTGGATTTCTCTAAACATCCATTTAAAACCATGTATACCAGCAGCTATCAGTGCTGTATTAGCAAAAGAGCAAGATAGTCCTTCCACATGCAGCAGTACTTCACTTAGGCTGGAAACAACAATCACAGGGCAGCTTCACACATTGCTTGTGTGACTTCTTGCTACCTGAGGCAAAATAGAAGGTATTGCCAAGAGGAGCAGCAACTGAGTCTTTCTTGGACCTTCCTGACAAAGCAGCGTTCTCCACTGCACCTAAAACACCTAGCCAGCTTATGGGTTGTAGTAGACTGTGAGGGACACAACTCTGTCCTCTAATTCATTTACCACTACTCAACACCCTCATCATCTGCTCCCTGAGGATGGTATCTCCTTCTGCTTAATAGTAGAGATGACCCTATTATGAGCTCTCCAAAAAGATATCCAGCTGCCCTAAGTTATATTTTGGTCTAGTTTAGGAAGGCTCTTTTTGTGTATTTAAATTTGCCTGTGGAAAGAGGAGAGCCAAGTAACTGCTGAGAATTTTTTCTTCAGTTGTGCTCTTCACATGGGTGCCATGAGAAAAGAAGTAAGTTTCATAGTAAGATTCAAAGACTTGCAAAGAGATCTATTAAAAGATTAACTTTTCCCCAAAACAATGGATTCTGGAGAAATGCTAATGACATTGTTTTGCTGGATAGCATTCTCAGTAAAGATATGGGTACTTAGGGAGGAATAACCGCAAATGAGCTAAAATGAAAGAGGTAGGAAACTTCCCCTTGTAACCCACTGTCCTTCAACTGAGAGGGAGCCGGCGGACAATTTCCCCACAGGCCCCAAGGGCCTCACCCCACCCATCAAGCCCAAATATCTGTTTTCCTCTGCAGCTCCTCTCAAAGTGATGAAGGAAGTTATGTCAAATCACTTCCTGTCATCATTTTGGGAAGAGCTGCAGAGGAAAACAGAGCTTTTAGGGGACAGTACATGGTTCTAGGGCGGTGTGTTTGTGCATGTTTTCTTGCTTTCTGCATGGTTTCAGGGCAAAATCACCTTTTTTATGGAGGACTGATGGCTGGGGTACTGGAGAGGACCTTCAGAGTTGATACAAGTGGGGTTCAGGGGTTGCATGTGACCCACAGCCTTCACTGTACCCAACCCTGCTCTAGCTGAAAGGCCCAGGCTGTGAAAGCTGTCATTTCTAAACACCGTCAATGCAACGTTCAATTAAAGCCATTTTACATTCAACATACAAGCTGAAAATGCAAGTGTTTCAATCACAGCTCTGAATACTGCTTATGAAAGTGTTCACAGGGATTTAAACAAGGGGGTAGCTCTGAGTGATGGATACTAAACAAAATGTTAACTGAAAAATCAATTAAGAGAAACATACGAAAAAGTCAAGAAAACGTGAGCTCTATAATGAAAAGTCAACCTAAGTGAACATAATACATACACACTAGAATTAACAATAAATCTAACTCTGCTATTATCAGACTTAACTTTCAGACTCTCTTTGAGGTATTTTCAAATAAATCTTTTTACTACGTGTGGGTTTTTTTTTTCCATAAAAGCAATTACTTTAAGTAGTGGAAAAACTCACTCTCTAGAAGACATGCTCTCATACACATCAATATTGCTGGGGATTTTTTAAAGAATCAAAACCCTTTTTTAAAAAAAGCACAAAAATTAAAAAGTTCAGTTTTATTTTTCTAGCGTTTTTCTAAAAAGATTACGTACACACACCTGCTGAAGGCCTATCAATCTGAGCCTGAAAACATTTCACCTCTGCATCATATGTGAGAGCAAAAAGTGCATATTAAAACATTAATCACAGTCCATTATATTCTGTCTCCCTGCCAAACATTTCCCATTACATCACTGAAAAATACCTATTAACTAAAACCTGATTCTGACAAGTTACAGAAGTATAGTGTTCTTGTGAGTCAGTAATGTACAAGCCAGTTGTGGTACTTTCCTTTTTTTTTTTTTTTTGGAGTCGAAAAAGAGTTACACAATTGATTTTGCAGTGGCAAGCAAGTTTAAGTACTCAGTGGAAGAGAACTGGAGACATTTATGACTGCAAAGGGGTTGATTTAGCTTCTGCTTCTACTGTAAAATAATTCAAAAGATTATTTCAAACCTCACTGCCCTTTATTAAACACATTCATTGAGAATGTATGATATGCCCAGGTCGCGTTAACAAGTCTTAAATATATTGGGATATATTCTGGTGAATGCAAAACTGTATTGTCTTGTGAAGGTGGGCCTTGCCTGGAACAGTGTCTCACAGGAAATTACAGCAAATGAAAACCACACCACCACCCCTCTAGCAATGTAGGATTTATGTTTTTACATTTAAAACCAGTTATGCAAAGGAACCAAAATATACCCATGTTGCCTTCTAGTCTTGACAATGGCTAATCTGTAAATTCTGTATATGTTCAAGTCATTATTTTATTATTAGAAACATTACATGATTTAGGGATGTTTAGAAAACACATTTCTTGACATTGCACGCAAACTCAGAAAATGTATTTACTTAATATCTGGAATTTTGAAAAAGTGCACAAACATTATACTGAAGGCCACACACACACACACACACACACACACATACATTGTGCATGCACAGACATACATGTACAGTTCCTTTTCTAAGCCCTTCTGGAATAAGCACTGGATAGTACCATACCAGCCTACTAAGCAGAACTGTGTCCATCACTTTCTTGGAACAAACACAGCACTTTGCTTTAGATTGGGATGAGGAGAGTGTGGCTCACAGCCTCCACATACCACCCAGCCTTATTTTTGTATCCTCCCAAGTGCCCCAGGACATCCCAAGTCCCTAGTTATTGTCATGTGCCTTCAAGTTGACTCCAGCATTTGATGATCCTATCCTTGGGTTTTCTGGAAAACATTTGTTCAGAGGAGGTTGCCATTGCCTTCCTCTAAGTCTGAGTGACTTGCCCAAGGTGGGTTTCCATGGCTCAGTAGAGATTTGAACCTTGGTCTCTTGTTGTCCTTGTACAACATGCAGTCCACTGAACCATGTTGGCTCTTAACTACCAAGAATGCTAGTGTTCACGTCCTTGCACTATTAGGAGAACTGAGAGAGAATAGCCTCAGGAAGATCTCAGAAATGGAAGTGGGTGAAAGTGGTCCATTTTTGTTGCCAGGTGAGGTGAGGAGCTAAACGAACGAAATGTCTGTGAGTCAGAGAGAATTTCATAAGCCAGTAGGATTTCCCCAGTTACTCCTCCAATTTCTTCTGAGAGTGTGACTTGTCCAAAGTCACCCAGGGAGTCTGCAACGTCCATGTAGCCCCCCCCCCAAAATCAACAACATTGTGAGAAGTTTTGAAACTACAAAATGCATTACAGCCCCTCACAAATGCAGTAGTTTGTGTATTTCCCCCACCTGTAAAACTCCCCCTCTCCCCCTCAATAGACCAGCCTGAATTACCATGAACTGGAAATGACATAATAATATTACTTCCAGTTTGCTGATATGTCCATGCAACCCACTAGAAGGTACATAGGTGTGCAAGTTCAGACGTGTCACCTATAGCTGCTCATTCTAATTTAGACTTTCAATTCTGTGATCAAAACCTGGTTAGCACTGAAACTTGGTTCATAAACATATCTGGTCAGCTATCCTTTTGATACGATTGAAGAAAAGGTTTAATCTTAATTCTCTATCCCATTCCATCCCATCAAGAAGAGCCTTCCTACAGAGGAAAAAGGTCAAGTCCAACTCCTCAAGTTTAAAGATATATCAGTGGATGACAAACTTAGAATCATCCATGTCATAATATCTCCAATTTCTTCTAATGGATGTGAAAGCTGGACAGTGAAGAAAACTAACAGGAAGAAGATAGGAATAGCAAGAACAGCAGCAGTTACATTTCTATACCGCGTATCAGTACTACGCACTCCCTAAGCAGTTTACAATGTGTTTAGCAAATTGCCCCCAACAAGCTGGGCACTAATTTTACTGACCTGCAGAAGGATGGAAGGCTAAGTCAACCTGGAGCCCGGCAGAATCAAACTCACAACATTGTGGCTGCAGTCCTGGCATTTAAGCATTGTGCCACCAGGGCTCTGTTAAGATGATCTCATTTGAAAGAAATGTGGTGTTGGAGAAGAGTTCTATGGATACCACAGATTGCTAAAAAGACCACTGAATGGGTCTTAGAAAAAAATCAGGCCTAAACTCTCCCTAGAAGCCAAGATGACTAAACTGAAGCTGTCATACTTCACTTGTTTCATAAAACGACATGACTCACTGGAAAAGATGATAATTTCCAACAAAGTGGTCTCTTATTCGTAGGGTTACCATAAGTCAAAGTCATCTTGATGGCAAATAACAATACACATAATACACACACACACATATATAAGTCTCCTCTTTATGGAGGAGGAGGAGGAGGAGGAGGAGGAGGAGGAGGAGGAGGAGGAGGAGGAATAATAATAAAGCACGTAGCCAAGCTTTACCAACTTGGCTTAGATTCCTACATATTACACCAGAAAAGGAAAGGCAAAGTCCTAGCTATGTGTGTGCCCTCAAGTCCCCTGTCAACTTATGGTGATTTCATGAATTTCATAGGGTTTTCTTAGGCAAGGACTTCTTTTCTTAGGCAAGTTCCTTCTTCTAAAATATAGCCTACAACACCTTGCATTTGTTGACGGCTTTCCATCTAAGTACTAACCAGGGCTGGCCCCGCTTAGCTTCTAAGTTTGGATCAGATATGGTGCCTTTAGGGTATTTAGACCCTTCAAAAGCCTAGCTAGTTTATTCAGATCTCACAATACCATACAGCTCAAGACTGCCCCTTGTCAAGTCATACCAGGCAGCAGTCATTCCATCAAGCTCTACCAGCTCCATGAGATTCCTGATATCCCTGCATTTCAGCTGCCTGTTGTAACAAATACTATTTAATTTTAAGAAGTTGTGCCCAAATGTGTTTGGTTTTTCCTCTTCCCTCCCAAACTCTTTTTTCTTTTGTGTTGTGCCTTAAAACTGTAAGCTTACAATTATTCAATTTTAACAATCCCTAGGAATTGGAATTTTCAGAGGAGCAGCTTCAGAAAGGAGAACATGAGCCAGATTACTCTGGCAATAGAGCGGCTATGTTTGGTAATTAAAGGATAGTCCTCTATAGTGGAAAGGTTGTCAAAGGATGGTCCACTATTTGACAGGCATCCTCTACGAAAAGGGTGGTCCTGCTCATATCTGTTTTGAAGGTTAAAAAAAATGTAGGAAGGGAGAACACAGTCCCCTTGTCCACCAACACGTAGCATTTGGATAGCAGACTCAGCATACAAAATAGCCATAGTCTTTCCTGCTACTAGATTTTGGACTTCCATTTAAGGTATCGTGATGCCTTCTAAATATGCATACATACACATTAACAAACGCAAATTTTGTACAAATCTCTTTCCACTACTGCTTTGATCATGCATTTCTATTCTTTGGCAATGCTTAAGCTGCCACTCCACTTGGCGCTGCCATTCCTCTATCTCAAAACCTCTCTTCCACTGCCATTTCAATGCCCTCCATTTTTTTTCTCCTTTGTAATATTGCTTTTCTTCTTTTCAGCAGGGAGGGAAGAGAAGCAAGTGACCACCGTATCTAGGTATACAACGTTCTGGTAAAATATTTTAAAAGAATAAACATTTTTTTAAAATTAAAATGCCTTATACTGTGCACACTGCTTTCACTAACAGAACCAACTGTGCACACTGCTTTCGCTAACAGAGCCAACAATGGACCATCAGTTCTACAAAACCAAATCCTCAGTTCCATGATTTGGGAATTTTCTGTCTTCAAGGAACATTTTCTGCTGAAGGACTGGGTTGGATTAAGCCTTAATCCTAAACTGGCCCTGAACTATGGCTGGATTCTACATGAACTACTTACTAACTAAGTAGTTCATGTAGAATCCAGCCATAGTTCAGGGCCAGTTTAGGATTAAGGCTTAATCCAACCCAGTTCGTCAGCAGAAAATGTTCCTTAGTTATGTATGTATCCCAGTCAACCCCCCAAACTACTTTACTGGGCATCAACCACACCAAAAGAAGTTCTTAACTGAAGCATGGGCAGTTGACATTTCCACCTCACTTCCACCAGCCAGCTAAGCTGCAACACAGAAGTCCAACAAGGGTCCTGTGTTATCCCACTGGCATACCCTATCCTGGAGACTATAAATTTGATATCAAATATGCCCACCATGCCAGAGAGGTTTCCCGAATGGACACATAGACAAAGAGGTCAAACAACCAAAAAACAGGTCAGGCCAGGAAAACCTCCAGTCACGCTCCCCTAGGGAACCTCAGGCTAAACACGTCTGCACAGACAAAAGGCTTTCAGTCAATCTGAGTGGATTATTGGGTTTTCCCCAGGTTGAGCAACTTCGACTTTAGAAAACTCCTACACTGCAAGGTCCATCTGCATAAGCCAATCATGCAATTACCAAGCTGCCATTGTACGGCATTTCTCCCTTTGTTTTAGACATTGTTCTTCCCAGGAGAGGGTCTGCCCTCGAGGTACGTTCTGCCCTGTAACTAGTCCTAGTTTTTGAGGGCCTCTTTGGAGAACTCCCTGCTACACTAGCAGATCAGCACTCTGTTAGATGAGTGATCCCCTCAGTTGCTTCTCAGAAGCGGAGCTCTGTTTTTCTTGCCGCTTCCTGGACTGAAGACTTCAGGATAGGTGCAGTATCACCACCTCTACACCCTCTTCGCTGAATCCCCTATCCATTTTCACCTCTTTCCCTTCTCAATAGGCCTTGTGTGCGTGAGTGAGTACGTTGGTACGTGGGAACACGTTTATTAATAAAATCCAGTTATTGGTACGTTTGTCTGGCTTTTTGCTTGGTCTGACCCCATAAAAATTGGGTAAAAGATTCTGCTGGGTTACCCTGCCACTCGTTTTGCTATTGCCAGTGCTCCGCTGATTTCCTCAATCTTTGTATTTTTGGAGTAAATCACAGTGTCCCCCATGGGATCCCCAGAAGTCAGAGTAACACCTGCTTCTGAGTGTCATCCATACATGCCCCAATCGTCAGCAGTGTGGACCTCCTTCTCTTGGTGTGGTTGATGCACAATAAAGTAGGTTAGGGGAAGCAATTAGATGGTGGTAGCGATGCCATGATTGTTATTGTGTAGAGATTGTTCATAGATGTGTCACTCCAGGTTACACATGTGTAAATGCGATACTGAATTCTGGCCGATATCAATAAAAAGCCCTGTGGCAACATCAACATAAAGGTGTACTATTCAAACAAACATGAAAAAATGCAAATTTGGTACTAAAAATTCATGAACTTTAGCTTACTAAGCTTATTTGAAAATCCATCATTGTGCAAGATGCATTCAACACTCTTGCAGCTGCCCCATGTTTTACGGAAGCTTGTCTGCTTGTGAGAAGCTCTTAACAAAACTTCCAAAGAACCATTCGGCAATGGTTCTCCACCCGTGGCATGTGGACCACTGGTGGGACACACGAAAGTGGGCTACATGGGGCAAAACTTTCACAACGTGAAATTATGGAACTGTTATTTTTTGTTATATTTTACTCTAAGCAGTAATCTTTATTTCTAATAATACTACTGCAAGCTTCTGTTTATTATCTTTTGTGTTTTATAGTTACCACAGCAGTCCTATGTATACTCAACAGTATTATTATGGTTTCCAACTACTAACAGAATCACTATTTTTGCTTGGACTTATTCCCAATGATACTACTGAAATTTTTATGTCTTTAAAGCTTACCATGAACGATTAATTTAACAAGAAAATGTATAAACGTTCTCAGAAAAAGTAGGCTTTTTTGTTTCCATGACGGTAGTACTTACCTTCTTCAGGGGATGGGATGAAAGGCACAAAAAGTTGAGAACCACTGTCCTACAACACTAATTTAGGGCAGAGATTCTCAGTTCGATTTTACTCAATATTCTCTGTTACTTTATAATCTGATCCTCAAATTTTGACATTTCCGGCCAGTGAGAAACAGACTGTGTGTATAATTTTAACAAACACCACACACACAAAAATCCTACAACCCAGAGACTATTCCAGAATAAAATGGCATAATTACATTTCCTACCGTGACCTTGTAATCTCTGGAGTATTTATTCTAGACTAAACAACCCTCTTTAGCTGCCCTGCATCTGATTGTCAGTAAAAGAAGCTTGTTTGACAACTGTTCAAAGCAGAAACGTTTTTTTCCATGATTACATTATGTTAAAAAAACCTGAAAAGTAGGCAGGGGGGAGAAGAACCACCCGGACTCATTACCGGACAAATATTCAGAGCACACAGGCTTGTGTTCGATCAGTGAGTTAACTCTGAAGCCAAATGCCAATGAAAACAATTACTAGGGACATTCTGATGTCAGGTCCAGGCTTTTGAGGTTAATTTAGTGGTAACATACCCAACTGTAGCCAATCAGAAGTATAAGTAAGTACACAGCCGAGCGCAAGCTTCCTTTTTTGTTCGTTTATACATTTTCCATATTCCTCGGTTTTACAATCCTCCCGAGACCGCTAACAGTTACAGAACCCACACTAGACCCACAGGTGGGCGGACAGGAAGTCAAAAATTCTGTTTCATAAGCAGCCCACTCCCAACATACGCCGCTAACGACCTTGACAGAAGTGCTCCTTTCAAAAACTCCATATACTACAGGGTGCCGCTTGAAAAGCTCAGAAGGCGCTTTGCCAAAACGTCCAGCTTTTCTAAACAGTGAGGTTTCAGGCTTCCTGCAGGAGGCCACGTCCCTGTCCTTGGTTTCGATTCAACTGGACAGCCAGCATTATCTGCTTCCCTCATTATTAAAAAGGAGGGAAAAAAACACCCCAACTGGTTTCAAACCACCATACAACCCAGGCAGTGGCATTCCAAGCCTTCTCAGTGAAAAGCCAAATAAATCCACCCCTAACAATCAAGGGCCCTGATCCAGGTCTTTGCATGCAGAACTAATCTTTAGCGCCAAGGAGCATCCCTGGATAAGAGTTTGCTGACCCATCTCTTTCAGAAAGCATTATCCAATCAGTGAAATGGAACCCAGAGAAAGGATGATATGCTTGTACAGCTGGCCCTCCATATTTGCTACACAACAGAAGTGTAAGAACTGCAAATATCAAAATGTGTGCTTGTGTGACTGTGGGAAGGGGGCTGAGGCACGGAGAATGGGCACCCAGGGTCCAAACCAGGTCAAGGAAAGGAGATAGAAAGGGGATGGGCCCTATCTTTCTCTCTCTTGCCCATCTCCATGAACCATCCTTAGCTGGCCAGCAGCAGCTGGTGGTGGAGGAGAGGACGAGGAGGAGAAAGGTGGTTTTTTAAAGGACTGCACAGCCTGACTGGAGCTGTCGAGAAGGAAGGTTTCCCGAGAAAAGAATCGCTTTAGGTGGGGGGGGAAATGGAGAAACTTGCAAATAATCAATCAGTGAAAGTGAAACCCACAAAAGTGGAGCACCGGCTGTAATTTTGCAGCCAGCTGTTCATCTGTATCTCATTTGCATCACGCACATTAGTCCGCTTCTGCATGGAAATCTATAGAATCACAGAATCACAGAGTTGGAAGAGATTACAATGGTCATCAAGTCCAACCTCCTATTACAGGTCTGGGGCAAAGAATATTTTATACCTACTGATTCTCCTCAATTATCCTATTCCAAAGCATAACTTGTGAAGAAGGAACATTAAAAATCCTTTCCCTGTTCACTCCAACTGTGATGTGAGGTACAGCAGGATGGAGCAAAGAGGAAAGAGATGATGCCTACCTCAGGCTGATCTCCTGATACATGGGACATCATGGCAACAGGTTAGTCAAAGCACTTTAACCCACAGGCAGCTTGAAAGCACCCAAATGGCTTTCCTGTCCTGTACAAAATACCCCTGCACATGATATATTCAGCCCTGAAAAACTATGTGCTTGCTGGGAGGGAGGGGTCAGGTGCCAAATGTTGGTGTACGTGAAAAACGTCATTTAGAATTGGGAGGGACCGAAAGCCATTTAGTCAAATCACTTGTTTTGAAACACAATTTTTAAAAAAAACAATAATCATATAAATCATATAAAAAACAGATGATTTGAGGGTCATTTTTCTTTTGAGGTGTTGGGGGAATCTGAGGAATTGAGGGAAGCAAACCACCACTTTGCAGGTAGCTTTGGGGGCTTTTGTCTTGTTGATTTTTTTTTTAAAAAAATAGGGGTCTAGGGGGCTTCGCAGGGCTTCGGCAGGCAGAGGAAGCAAGCCTCCACATTTATGGGTGGTTTAGAGGGTGGGGGTTGCAGGCTGATATTAGGGCAAAAAAAAAAAAAAAATAACCAGAAAATCATCATGGATTTTTTTTTATTGGGGGAGTGGTTTGGGAGCCTTCAGAGGCCAAACTTAAGAGGGCCCCAGGGGTGCACTTTGCCCACCTCTATATTAACATCACCACCCTTAGAGCTTGTTCTAGCATTGGTCATATATGGAGCAGACAAATCATAATGACGCTCTACCTCCACCTGCCCAGAATGATGTCATTCTCGATGGTATCAAAAGTTCTTGAGCAATCCAACAGAATTTTTTTTGGGGGGGGTGTACTGGATTGCTACTCCCAGAATTTCTCCAGTCAAGTATGGTCCCCTAGTTAGGAAATCCCCCTTCCTTCCTCAACAAGGACGACCGGGCAATTTCTTTCCAGGGGTGCCTTTGCCCATCTTAAGCCAGTGAGGCAGCTCACAGGGCCACTCCCACTCAGGCCCCACTTGTTTATTATTTCTCTTCTTCCTCCTGCTTCCTTCCTCCTATCCTCCTCCTCCTCATCTCATTATTGTGCCACAATAATAATAAAATTCTGCACCATCAGAGCAGATAATTTAAAATCTAGCATAATAGATGCTGCTAGCAACAACGGTTTTAATCACAACCAGACTCAGTCTGTGACAGCAAACTGTGCTAGGCTTGCCTTTGAAGGGTTCCCAGAGTGCAGAACGTGATACTGACAACCTGAAATAGTACCCATAGGAGTGCCCCCATCAAATTAGATGCACTGGCTCCCTCTTCCTTTCCAAGCTAAAATTCAAAGGACTGATCATCACCCCCAACCCCCTAAATAGCCAATTTTTTAAAAGTTGGGGTGATTGTTTCTTTTTTGGAGGGTGGTATTAGACTGCTACTCCCAGAATCTATCCAGTCAAGCATGGTCCTCTAGTTAGGGAATTTTGGGAGGTGTAGTCCAAAAAAGTAACTTCTCCAAACTCTGCAAAATTATGTTTACCCCACATGAATTTATTTGCTGGTGGCCCCACCTCATATACTATACACTGACAGAGGTTCAATTGGCCATAGTGGGGACAGGTCTTCTCTATCATGGAAGTTAGCTTTTGGAACTCTGTCCCAGGAGGTCCACATGGCCCCCTCTTTTGTGCAAGATAAAAACAGTATTCTTCCACAGAGCTTTCAGCTTGTGATCTGCAAGCACATCTCATTTAATATTGATACTGCTCTACCCAGCTGCTGTTTCTGTTTTTCTTTGCTTTGAGAGTTTGCATTTAAACTACACTTATTTTCATTGCTAAAATGCCTTGAAGGTTCTTGAGAACAAAAAGGGGAAGGAGTAAATGAATAGTGCAATAATTTTGGAGACAGAGAACGAGATAGAGAAAGAAGTTGCATTTTGCTAACATAGAACTATCTCAGTGATCAACAGGGCAGTCTTGTGAATCTCAATCAGCACTTTGCACTGGGAAAACTCAGTACTCGTTGGCAAAACACAGATTTCCGTTTCTCTCTTGCCTGGAACAAATTAGTATAATCAGCAATGCCAGAGAGACATGTTATTTAGGAGTCGGATGGATATTCCAATACAGGTATACCCCAGTTAATGAAGTGCACATATTCCTGGGCATTACTCCTTTAACAGAAAATTTGGCACCAGAGACAGAAATAACATGGAAAGAACGGGTTAAAAATAGGAATAAGAACAAATTCAACATATGTGGGCAAACCCTTGATCTAAAATGCCATGCACATGTGAAAGGAAACAACTGGGTCAGGGAACCCATGCATATGTAACAAAAACATTCTGAACTATCTAAAGACCACCTGAAGATTTCTTCCAAAATATATCTAGGGATGACTTTTTCTTTTCCATTTTGGTGGCCAAATACGTTAAAAAAAACATGCTGGGGAGTCTAGTGAGGCAGCCTTATCTGCTCTCCCCTTTTCTCTCTTGCTATTTATCCATGCTCAGTACAGGATTCTGGAGACCTTGCCTATTGTTAGGAAGCACACATGGCTGCAGGAGGATCAGCTAATGCAGAATCTCATTCTTTCCCAGTAAAAAAATTTACTGCATTGTTCACTGCAGACATTCTGCTGTCACACAACACTGAAGGGATACATTTCTGTTGCCTCCCTGTACCATCCTCCCAATGCCAAAGCAAAATGTGGGCCCCCACACCTGCGCCTGTAGTCAATGGATGCAACGTGTGGGCCCCCACACCTGTACAGGTACATGACCACTGCATTCACTGATTATAATGGGAGCAATGCTTAGCGTGACCTTGTATTTGCATGTGCAGAGATTGCACCAAAGGAGAGTATTACATCCACCACTGTTGTCTGCCCAGCCTTGTTTCTGTGCATTGGATGTAACAGCTGCATGACCTTCATATACATAGAGGCCAAAATCACTTGAGTCTTATCTGCAAAGGAGAGGTTAAAGAGTACACAGAGACTCCAAATATGAAAGTCAAGATATTTAAATCATATTTACATCCCACATTTTCTGTACGTGAGTCTGAGGTTAAGTCCAACAGCCAGTGCTCTTGTATATTTTATAACAATATTAAGCATTGGAACAAAGGGCATGGTCCCCTGGCTGTCCCAACAGGCAGCTGCAACTGGGATGAAGGACAAGAACTGTTCAACATGGTGTTCTCCAGACTTCAGTTACAATTGAGCTTAACCCATAACCAGTCCAGGTAAACTAAATACCAAAGGCATCCTGAAGCTAGACACCAACATCCTACTGCCAACAAAGGACATCTGTTTACTGAGTTTACTGAAGCTAAAGAGCTCCCTGACTGAGAATTCTAAATGCTCCTCCCTAAACTACAAACCCCAGAATTCCACAGGATGTTGAAAGTGGAATAATAGCATTATAACAATGTAGTGCGGGGCTGGCCATCAGTCTTTTAAGCACCAAGCAGAACCATGCTTATTCATGCATTCATATCCTATATACTAATAGCAAACTCATTCTCTGAGTGCTAATTTTTATGTAGCCAAACTAGCAACACTGATAAATAATAGGGAGCTATGAGCAGGTTTGCAAAACTATAAATAACTTAGGAATTTCCAAGAAATCTGTACAGAATCCTTGTATTCCTTTGAACTCAGTATGAAAACCATGCATGAGATCTCAAGGATTGGTGCCATTTCAGTTTGCTGTGCTTTCCTGCTTGCTTCCTCTTTTTCTTTTATTGTCTTTTCAAACTAATACCGTTAGTCACTCGCTACAGCAAAACTCTATGTCCCTAAAATAATATTGCAACTTGATTACTTACGATTTATTGCTTACCAGCCAGTTTCCTAAAGCGATGTGCAGACTTCAGCTTCTCTAACTCTCAGGAGGAATGGTCTCTCCCGCACTGCCCCACCACTACGCCAACCCCATCCCATTTTTGCTGTCAACGCAGTGTATTACTTCTGTCCTACAGCCTTCTGAAAATCTACTTCTGGTAGCATTTTTTATTGATTTTTGAGACATGGTTTATTACTTTCAGAACATTCCACGCAATGGGTCTTTCAGAAATATGCCAGCCTTTGTAATATCATTAACAGCACGCTCACTGCAGCCATCTCAGCAAAAGTGCTGCACCTTTCACTAAACAGGTAGGGGGGAAACAAGATTTTCAGGCATTGAACACAGATCCTTGGGGGATGAAACCAAGATGGTGTAGTAATCGCACTGTTGGACTAAAACTAGGAAGGACAAGGTTTAAAGATAGAAGGACTTCTATTCCAGAAAGCTGCCACTTTGTTCAAAATGTTCTTTCTTTAAAAAAAAAGTGCCACAATTGACAACCCCCGTTGTACTGAACGGAATCAACAAGTTCCCCCTGCAATAGTCTAGTAACCTCTCTCTTCCTCTACAGCTATTAGGAATACTCAAAAGAGGAAGGGAGCAGCTTGTTGTTGATATGTCCCTTCAAGTTGTTTCCAACTTGGGACAATCCTAAAGTGAACCTATCACAGGGTTTTCTTGACAAGATTTGTTTGAGGAAGATTCCTTTGCCTCTCTCTGAAGCTGTGAAAGTGTGACTTCTCCAAGGTCACCCTGTTGATTTCCATAGCTGAGCAGGGATTCAGTCCCTGGTCTCCAGAGTAATACAGCACTCAAACCACTATACCACATTGTCTCTCTCTCAAACAAAAGCCAAACACTGGAATCCTTCAGCTAGGTGCAAGACAGTCAGTACATTTCAGTGACTAAAAATGTCTGGAAGAAAGCAAACCCAAACCTTTATTTGGTGGTGATACTCAATGGATAAGACTCTAGACAAGTTGCTATTTCTCACCATAGCTTACTTCATTAGGCACTTTATATTCCATTCTTAATTCTAAGCAGAACAGAAGTGTAGTCTACTGTAGTGGCTACAACACTGAGGTGTAGAACAGGAATTGTCTGATTCATATTCTGCCTGTCCTCCATAATCTTAACTCAAGGTGGCTCAAGTCTCACTTGGATGGATCTGAAAGAAGGAGTCAGGGTGCAACTGGGGCCAAGGGCAAGAGGGGTTCTTACAACTTAAAGCTTGTATGCTGCTTGAGCAGACACTGAAACAACGATAACATGTCTAGTCTACCTGGCAGTTAGGTAGAAGGCAGTAGGAAAAGAGGAAGACCACATTATAGATGGATAGACTTAGTCAAGGAAGATACATCCCTGAAGCTGCAAAACCTGAGCTGGGAAGTTGGGGGCAGGCTGACTTGGAAGTCATTAATTTACTCATATGGTCACCAGAAGTCAGTCAATTTAACAGCAGCTAACAACAACAAACCTGTCACTTGATGCAATGACTCCTGTGATAACATAAACCAATATTAATGAGTAGAACTGCAACCTAATCAAATGATCACAACAGTATTAGCATACAAATCAAATGATTTGTCCTTTATTCGCAGATAAGGAGAATTATATAAAACTTTATCTGCATCATTTAGAAGATGCAAACATAGTTCGTTGCACTCATCATCTTAGAAGCGGCATTCGTTCTGTGTGGGAGAGAAAGGAGAATGCTTCTTTTTAAAAGATAGCTTGCCACCACCTTTTTTCACACTAAAATTTTTAGTGAAATAAATGAATATTTAGAATCATAGAGCTGGAACAGACCACAGGGACCATGGAGCCCAACTCCCTGCTACGCAGGAACACCCATCAAAGCATTCCCAACAGATGACCATCCAGCCTCTGCTTAAAAACCGCCAAAGAGGGAGACTCCACCACACTCCCAGGCAGCAGATTCTACTGCTGAACAGCTCTGACCATCAAGAAGTTCTTCCTGAGGTTCAGGTGAAATCTCCTGTCCTGCAGCTTGAATTCATTGCTCCTTGTCCTAGTCTCTGGAGCGGTGGAGAACAAGCCTGCTCCCTCCTCAACATGACATCCCTTCAAATATTTAAACATGGCTATCGTGTCCCCTCTCAACCTTCTCCTCTGCAGACTAAATATCCCCAGCTCCCTAAACCACTCCTCATAGGGCTTCTTGGCTTCCAGACTCTTCATCATTTTGGTTGCCCTTCTCTGGACAAGCTCCAGCTTGTCGATATACTTCTTATAATGAGGTGTCCAGAACTGGACACAGTATTCCAAATGAGGTCTAACCAAAGCAGAATAGAGTGGTACATTACCTCCCTTGTTCTAGACACCATACTCCTATTGATGCAACCAATAATTGTGTTGGCTTTCTTGGCTGCTATTTTTAATGTGTTCAAAATAATATTTCTTAAAATTGCTGCCCATTTAATCAGGAATAAGCTTTTAGCTAATTACTTTTTTGAAAGTCTTTTAAAGCAAACCAATTAATCAGTTGTACACTGTAGCTAATAATAACAATATTTGATCCTATATTAGAGAACGATCCATTTTAATATTCATTCAATGTGTGTCATTTTTTTCAAAGAGCAATCATATTTTACAAATACCATCTGATGAAATTTGGCCTTGTGTTGACAAGCATTAGGTATGAGAGACCGCTCTGCATATACTGCTATAAGCCTGTTCTCAAACTCGTGAGGAAAACATGAAATGTCAAGAACCAAGAGGTCCTTGGTATGGAATGAGAGGCCTGTTTCCTGACGCACATTTTCATTTGTCATCAGAAATCCCAGGGCTTTGGCGGCCCAAGCAGCTGTTCCAGGAACAGGTGGTGTGTGCTAGAGCAGGCTGTGTTAGGGTTGGGAAAGCTAATTAATATTTGCCTCTGATAACTTGATACGCCAGCAAATGGAGAGAGAGAAAAAACACAGAACAATAAACTGGATATGAAACTCAAAATTTAAAGGGCTCATCAATTAAGCAGCTGGAATGGACCCTCAAGAAACTTAGTCAAACCCCAGATAGTGAGATTTTAACCAGGTGCATGGTCTTATTTACATTATAGATGCATTTGTGCTAACTGTTCAAAAGCAACTGTTCAAACAGCAAGATGGCTATGCCCAGCACAGGATTTTATTTATTTACTCATGTTATGTCTTACTTTTCAGTCTGGATTCTTCATAATGCCTCTTCCCCTATAGCAAGGTAGTGGGGTAGCAAAGTGAGGCCTGCAGACCACATGCTGCCCTTGCAACTCCTAAGTGTGGCACCTGAAGCCCTCTAAAGCCTTTTCCCAATTTTTGTTTTTAATGGGAGGGTGATTTTTGCCCACTAACTGCCAAAATTGTTCCAAAATTTGGTTTGCTTCCCCAACCGCCCAAAGCCATACCAAACTCCCCTCCAAAAAACCAAAACAAACAAAGAAACCCAGCCAAAATGGTATCCAGAAGTGAAGTCACACCACCTTAGGTACACTGAAGCCCACTGGTGCAACCTGCCAGGTGGGCATAGGGAAGAACAATGCCCCTTCTCCACAATCTGCTGTTTACACAAGGGGGAACAAGAGATCAGACTATTTTCGTTCCCTGTCCCAATTCTAGACAGCAAATCCAGCATGGTGTGTGTGTGTGTGCATGCGCACACACAATCACACCATACATACATATTTAAATACATACCTACATATATACACTAGCTATTCAGCTTCCAGTACTGAGTCAGCCATAAGCTATCTGCACACATACCAGTCAACCTGAGAATTCAAGTGGAAGCAACCTCTAGTGACACCTCCATCCCTCCTTCTTTCTCCAGTCTTGCACTTCTAAATGTTTTTTAATTTTTAAAAACCTTCTATAGAGACAGACCACTAAAACAAGTAGCCTCTTGTACCCCAAAACACCTAAAGTCATCGGACTGAAAACTCAAGTAGAGGAAAGCTTCCAGCAACATTCCCTCCTTCTTTTTCTCCCTCTCCAAAACTTGTACCTCCAACCCTCTTGAAACTGATGCATAGGTGGCTGGTTTGACCTTTGGGATACTTTATAATTCCCTTTAATTCTATGACGTTGGATGGTCATCCCTTGGGGGTGCTTTAGTTGTATATTCTGGCATGGCAGGAGCTGGACTAGATGGCCCTCATGGTCCTTTCCAACTCTACTACATTTTTAGAAGCTTGCCTCTATAATTGAGTTTAACTACAGTCATAGTTTGAGTTTGACTAGCGTCACAGTAACATAGAGTTGGAAGAGACCACAAGGGCAATCAAGTCCAACCCTCTCCCATGCAGAAAGCAGAATGAAAGGGGAGAAAGCAGAAAAATTCTGAAAATGGTGAAAGGCTAAGAAATTGGATATATCCACTTTGGTCATCACAATGATGAAAGGTATCAGTTGTTTTGTTTTTGTTTTTTATGTACTGCAACAGTTGTCTTTTAATAACCTTCGTTCCAGGTCCTTATATACTAGATATTCTATTAAGTAACCTTAACACTTTAGTACATATTTTCTTAAAACCCTTTGGAATATAATAATGTATTTTCCCCCAACTACTCATTCTCAAATGCTCTTTATATATTAATTAAATTTTGTGTTGGAGGTAATTATCTATTGGATCTCACTCGATTTTTATGCCTTCTGTTTTGTTTCTTAATTTTTCGTGAAAGAGCATCTGCTATTTTCATCTCTGGTATACTTTGAAACCATTGCTCGATTTTGGGAACAACCTCATTTTTCCAAAATTTTGCAAATTCTATTCTTGCAGCTGTTACCATATATAATATGGTAAGGTTTTTGAACACGCCTTCAAGAAAATACTGCAGAATACTGTGGGTAAGATGAGCAAATAGCCTCAGAAATGTGCAGCAAAAAGCAGATAATCATAGAACCTTAGAGTTTGATGGGTCCTCAAGGGCCATCTAGTCCAATCCCCCTACCGTGTAGGAATACACAACTACAGCTCTTCCAAAAGAGGCCCTTCCAACCTTTGCTTAAAGATCCTGAAAGATGGAGAGTCCATGTCCGTCTGAGTCAGACTATTCTACTATCAAAAAGCTCTTACAGTCAAGAAGTACTTTGTAATGCTGTAATGGAATCTCTTTCCTTATTATTTGAATCCATTGGTTCATGTTCTAGAATCTGGACAGCAGAAAACAAACATGGTCCACCTTCTACATGACGTCTCTTCAGATGCGTAAAGATGACCGCTCAGTCTTCTCTTCTCCAAGCTGAATATATCCAACCCCTTAAGTTATTCTTCATAAGCCTTAGTTTCCAGTCCTTTGATCACCTTCACACTTCTCTGGACACATTCCAGCTTGCCAATATCTTTCTTGAACTTGGGTGCCCAGAACCAGACACAATATTCCAGGTGAGGCCTGAGAACACAGAGGCATGACTACTTTTCTTGATCTGGACACTATACTCCTCTTGAGGCAGCCTCGTATTACACTGGCCTTTGGGCTGCTGCATCACACTCAGGTTTAGTTTGTGGTCTACTAAGACTGCTAGATCCTTTTCACATGAATTGTCTTCAAGCTAGGTGTTATCTATCCTATACTTGTGCATTTCATTTTTCCTGCCTAGATGCAGCACCTTACATTTATCCCTGTTGGCATTTATTTTTAAATTTCTCATCTGTAAAGGTTTTGTTCAATTCTGATGTTGTCCTCTGAAATATTAGCTATCCCCCTTAATTTGCTGTCATCTGCAAATTTGACAAGCATGCTTTCTATTCCATCATCTAAGTTATTTATAAAGACGTTGAGCAACACTAGGCCCAAGCCAGAACCACTAGTCATTTCTCTCCAGAATTCTTTGGGTTTCGTTGGTCAACCGATTAGAGATCCAGCTAACAGCAGCAATGTCTAGCGCACAATTCATCAGCTTGCTTGAAAGAATGTCATAGAGACCCTTGTCAAAAATCTTACTAATATCAAAATATACTACATCTACTACTCTCCCTGAGCTACTAACCTAGTAACTAAAAAAAAAGAGAGAGAGAGATAAGATTAGTTTGGCATGAAACATTTCTGAGTAATGCATGCTGGCTGTTAGTAATCACAGCATTCTTTCCAAAGGTGCACTAGTAATGACTTGTTTTCTGGTAACTGACATTTCTGGTTCGTAGTTGCTTGGATCTTCTTTTTTGTCCTTTGTGAAGACGAGGACAACAATTGCCCTCCTCCAGTCTGCTGGGATCTCTCCTGTGCTCCAAGAACTCTAAAAGGGTATTGATAGTGGCTCTGAGATTACATCTGTAAGCTCTTTTAGTACCCCCGGATGCAGTTCATCCAGCCCTGGAGATCTGAATTCATTTGGAACCTCTTTATCTATCCTGTGCTGCAGTTCCCTTACTACATCATTTGTTCTATTTTCACCATTTCACTGTTTTCCTTTTGTAAGAAGACTAAGCCAAAAAGGTATTGAACAATTCAGCCTTCTCTCTGCCCTCTGTTAGCATCCTCTCTATGCAGTGAGTCTACTATTTCCTTCTTGTTCTTTTGATCCAAGTACAGCCAAAACCTGCTCCCCTTTATTATTTTTAACCTGACTAGCAAGTCTGAGCTTATTTTGAGATTTTGCTTTACTGACTTTCCCCCTGCAAGTAACAGCTATGTATCTGAATTTTTGATGGTTTCTCCCTACTTCTATATCTTATACAGTGCTCTTAAAATTCAACTCATCTGAAGTTCTTCTTCTTCTGAAGGCTTCTTTAGACACCTCCCATTTTTCTTTCTCAGTGGACCTGTTTGTAACTGTGTCTTCAATACCACAACTTTAAGAAACTTCCATGCATCATGAATTCCTTCCCTTTGAGCCTTTCTGACCATAGGATCTCACCCAATATTTCCCTAAGGTTATTAAAATCAGAGTTCTTGAAACCAGAGGGTGTGCCTGACTTCCCCAGTCCTCTAACAAATCCAGTGAGGATATGGTCACTCCCATTACTTCAACCCATTGACCAGTTCACCTCTGTTGGTTAACATCAAATTCAAAATAGTTGATCCCCTTGCTGCCTCCTCCATCTTCTGCTAAGTGTTGTTTGGATCTTTAAGAAAAACCCAGGAAGTACAACAACTATTTCCAACTCCCAACACATTTAACCCATCTGGAAGATTATGTGGACAGAACACATTGCTGGGTGTTAAGCCAGGAAGAGTAAAAATCTAAAGTCTCCCATAGCTAAACACCAGTTTTGATATTTTTACTGGCCTACAGCTGCTTCTGGGTAAACCAAACCCCTCAGTTATTTTTTTTTTAACATGTTGATACTGTGCAACTGAAAATGAACAGCTACATCTTGACTGCCAATGGCAACTTTGCAAACATTAATGCAACCCAGCCAAATTCTCAACTGATCTATAAAAGACCAGACAAGGAAAGAAAGAGGGAGGGAGAAACAAAAATCACATTTAGCCACCCAAACAAAACATTGGTTTGGGCAGGAAGTCGGCTATTTCATTAAGGTCTTTCTGTTTTGTTTCTTCTTCTTTTTTTAAATTCTGCTTTGGTGGAGGAAAAAAAAGTGGCAAGTTCCCAGATGGAACAACATCTTGATGACAGTCACATAGGGTTGTGTGGCATACTTACCCTAACTTTCCCAGCAATTCAAGCTCTGGAACCGGTGGCCCATAGGTCTCTACATGCAACGGCCTGTATTCATAGAGCACCTCCTCAATCTTCGGAGTAGGAGCTAATGAAATATGCTGACCCTGTTGGAAAGATACAACGGGATGTTTTAGGACTGTGGTATATTTTAGGAGATCTGTACTAGAAGGTAATGTTCACCCTTATAAAGCTGGATTTAAAACATCTCGTCAAAGCACTCTACTGGCCATTATATGATCCATTTCCTGCTTCTAACTTGAAATTCTTTCCTAGACCTTAACAGTATGGGAATAATGGTTTGTTAGCTATAATTCTTTGGAGAGGGAGGGGTGGAAAATAAGATTTACTGACGTCAGACTTACTGTAACTGAGTGCAGCTGCTTTCCTGTGTCACTGGTGAACTTATTAGGTAAAAACTTTCATTTGTCATAAGCAATATCAAACAAATATTACACAGCAAGCCTATTGCAATTTGTAATCAATTGTTTCCTGAAAGGCTAATTAGAAAGGGGAAGCTACTTTTAATCTCTCTCTGCAGAGCTCTATAAGCTACCATATAAATTCTCAGGATGGGCTTTTACAATGGAATCAAAATTAATTTGTTCAGTAAATTCCCATTTGTTTCATAACTGGAAGGGAGGAGACTGCAGACATACAATTTAAAGACCTAAATACACTGAAGGTACCAGATCTTGTCTGATCTAAGCAGCACTGGCCCTGATTAGTACTTGGATGGGAGACTGTCAATGAATACCAGGTGCTATAGGCTATATTTCAAAGGAAGAAACTGGCACAACCACCTCTGAGTATTCCTTGCCCAAGAAAACCCTATGGATTCATGGAGTTACCGTAAGGTGACAGGCGGCTTGAAGGCACACACACACACACACACACACACACACTTCTGCAAACTAGCTGCCCCTAAGAGACATAGGGCTCCTTGAAAATTCCAGTTAGTCTTAAATTCCTACATGCCTAACTAAAGGTGAAACCAAGGCATGGTGCCTTGACCACATTTACGTTTGCATCTGCCACTAGGAATGGGCTCTTTCTGGTTGGTCCAAAGAAGTATTTGCAATGTAACTCTTTGGGCTTTACTTACTAGTGTTGCCCCTGCGTCTCATCTTTCCACTCTTTTGAGGGGCTGTTAGCAGTGATTTCTTAAATCTGTGCTAGCTCTTTTCCAGATGTTTTTTGAGAAAATCAACTCATTTGACATGTGTTTCTGGACAAGGGTTCTACAGAAACCACCGACTGCTAAAAAGACCACTGAATAGGTCTTAGAGCAGATCAAGCCTGAACCTTCCCTAGAAGCCAAGATGACTAAACTGAGGCTGTCGTACTTTGGACATATCATGAGACACTGGAGTCAACAAATATGGTTGGTAAAGTGGAAGGCAGTAGGAAAGGAGGGAGACCACAATACAGTTAAGATAGACCCAGTCAGGGAAGCCACAGACCTGAGCAAGACAGCTGATGACTGGGGCTGATGGAGGTCTCTCACTGATAAAGTCACCATAAGTCATAGTCAGTTTGAGGGCAAACAACAACAGCACCAGCAACAACAAAGTTTGTCCAGATGGCCTTATGGTTTAAAGCACAAATTGTGCCCCTCTAAATATTTTTAAATTTTTTCCCTAGAATTACAGTTTTATGTTAACTTAATTTCTATTTTTATTTTTCTTAGAGTTACATTGATCTAATGCAAAAGTTACCATTTCACTGATACACTATAGTAGTACTGTATAACTCTTTTTTAAAAAATTAAAAAGAGAAGAAAAGGAGAAGAATAGAAACATTTTTGCTGTTGTTCCAATATGTTTCAGATTAAAAGAAAAGACAAGAAACCCACTTCAGGGTGGGAATAACATGTTGCAGTTGGTACTGGGAAGCGCCAAAAAGTAGTCTGGGACAAAAGAAATATCATTTGGGTAATTTAGAAAAAGCCAAGAAATACACCAACAAATACTGAAACCTCCCAATATGTTTGTCCCACTTGAGACACTGTAATGTGTCATTGTTTTTCCCATATTTTGATCATAAGGTTAAAATGTGTCAAGCCTTGGGTTGATTCTAGAAGGTCCAACTTTGCAACCTCACTAATAAGAGGAATTTGAATCTCTTTACTCTCAATTGCAAACGGTGTTGGATTTTTACCAAAAAATAGTCCCTAGGTTTGCTGGAAGAAGGAAAAGCAATACAATTTTATTCTTCCTTTTGAAAATAAAAAGCTCTGCAGCAAACTCAATCATTGTTGTTGTGCACCTTCAACTTGTTTCTAACTCATGGCGAACCTTAAGCGACCCCATCACAGGGTTTTCTGGGGCTGAGAGTGTGTGACATGCCCAAGTGAGCTTCCATTGCTGAGCAGGGAATTGAAGTCTGGTCTCCAGGATCATAGTCCAATGCTCAAATCACGCACTAGGTAACTTGAAAGCAGCTACCTTCAGCATTTTGGACTAGTCCTACAACAAGATTGCTGGTCCACTTTCTCAAGAATCATCCATAAACCATCTCATGCTTCTAGGGAAAACGGCAACTGATCAATGAACACTGAGATACTGATTAAAACGGAGTAGTGTAAGAAAGGGCAGAAGTGGAAAGATGTTCTAACAAACTTTTAAGTACAACATTAGTTTATGAGCAGCTCCTCCATAGCATTGAGGGAGCAACACACACTTTTGACTCTTTCCATTTTTAGCACATTCCTGTTTTTGCTTCTCTTTCTGATTGTGTTCTGTCCTAGTGCAAGACTCATAAGTGTGAGTCACAGAGATCACAAAGAAGAATTAAGGTTTCAGAAAGTGCAGAAGAATCTCCTAGGAAGGGCTGATGAATTCTCTATGGAAACCTCTTCACAAATTTTTGGTCTACCTCATCCAGCCATGCGGGGATAGGGATTTTTGAGGATCTCATTTTCCTCATCATATTGATTCTGACGATTCAACACTCGGGGAAAAAAGAGGATGAAACTGATAGATTAGGAAAATCCATTTTCATATTATTTTAGCCCCTAACCCTCCTCAGTCTTCAACTGCCTTTGAAAATAAACAACTGTCAAGCTGAAATACAAAATGCCATTCCTGCTCTATTCCTCCCTCCTCCCAGTTCTACTCAAACTCCTGCAGCCCATAACTCATTCAAGTTTTCAAATCAGTTAAGCAATCATCTCTCTCTCTCCTCGAAAAAATAAAGCACTGGCCACTTCTCAATTTGTTTTTAAAAGCCACATAATTCATTCCCTTTGCATTACTTCTTTCCATTGATAAAAAGGAAAAGGCATAGACAAAAAGAAGGGCATTTCCAAAAGAAATTAAATCTTTGGGACAGAGTAAGCTAGACGCCTACATAGAAATGCTGAAGCATTTAACATATCAAGTATTTAACATATCAAAAATATGACATTAATATAAATAAAGCACTGCACAAAAAAGCAGTACCTGCTTTTGATTAGGCAGCATTAATTACAAATAGGAAGAAATGAGCACTGTGGGGAGAACTCTGAATATATTTAAATTTTACACAACACTATCTCTTGCTTATCTTTGCAACCTACAACAGAGGAAAATTTTCTGTGAGATTTCTCCAGGTGATCAAGGTCTGGTTTTCTAAATCTGCTGCCCAGTCAAAATCAACAATTTCAGTCTGTCTGAGAAAGGGACCCACTTTTCTTCCTGCTCTTTGCACTGTCACTCTCCTTAAACCCCTAGCTGAAGATCAAACAAACTGAAATTAGTAACATCTGTCATAAGAGTGGCTTGCTTTCTGATGACAGTGTTCTATATCTAGGTGCAATGCAGTCTCCCTCTGATTACCACACAAGAGATATTAGCCAAATGTGGCTAGGTATCTGATTTCCATGTAAGCCAGACAAATCACAACTTAGAATCACAGAATCACAGAGCTGGAAAAAACTACATTGGCCCTTTCCACACTGGGGTTAAAAAACGGTGTAGAGCAACCTCTGACGGAGGTTGTCTACACTGTAAAGTGGATTGGAGTGGACTACTTTTGTGTAGTTCCACACCCCAATCCGCGCTAGGGTGACCAGAAGTGGCGCCGCCACGTGCTTTTTAAAAACCACTTTTTATGTGGTTTTTAAAAGGCACAGGGCGTGCAGCCCCATGCAGCCGCGTCGCAGCCCCCGTGTGGATTTGCAGGCGCGTGCAAGGGCGTGCCTGCAGATCTGCCGGGGGCGGGATTTCCAGCTGGCGAGGTTCTCTGGTTGGTGGAGAGCCTCCACCAGTCGTAAGCCGCCATTCTGGGAGCTGCAGGACGCCACGGGACACCAACGAGTGTGGAGCAGCAAAAACGCGCTGCTCCACTGGCGACGGACTTACCCAGTTTAAGGTAAGCTCCGTTTCAGCGTGTTTCCGGCCGTTTCTTCGCCTGCGTGTGGAAAGGACCATTGAGTCCAGCACCATTCTGCCATGCAGGAATACACAATCTGTTGCATTATGTGGATGCATAATGGACTCCTTGCTCCACAAATTTCTCACAGCTCTTGTGTGTGTGTGTGTGAGAACGCAAACTGTTACAAACAGTTAACTACACACATAGTTAATTTGCCAGTTTGACTTCAGCAGTGTTTTGTTTTACTAGCTCCATAGAGCAGGCATGAAGCCTAAAGCAAGCAGGAGTTTTTATTATTTTTTATCAGCAGGAGTTTCTCGACTCCTGTTTTGCAACACAATCAAAGTGCTCCCAATAGATGGCCATGTTTAAAGACCTCCGAATAAGAAGACTCCATTATCTGCTAATACAATGATGGGTTCATTCTTCCCAAAATAGGCTGACAATCACTGGTCAAATGACTGAGTTTAAGAACATGCTAATATCCAGTTCCAAATATTGGTGGCATGTTGCATATCTCTTTTTTTTTAAAGTGCTAAGCTCATAGAATTTGTGTGATAATCCATTATATGGTGAAGGATCTAAGAGGAGAATATACAATTATTTCAGCCATGCATACTTAAGACTTAATTATGACAGGGCAGAGATGGGCAGTGTGTGGCCCTCCATACGTTGCTGGATTGCAACTTCTATTATCTCTCACCACGCTGCTGGCTAGGTATGATGAAAGCTACAGTACAACATCTGGAAAGCTACACATTCCCTACTGCGGAAGCCAGATTTGAGAACCAGTGGTTGTGCCAAAAACTCTATATTTATTGGAGAACTTTCCCTTAAAATATTTTCCAGCGGGTATTTGACACTCCATAAGCTGTCATACTTAAAGTACAGTGGGTCCTCTTTACCCACGACCTCCACATATGCGATTTCCAGCACACACAAAGCACTATATCCCATACCTAAAATGGTGGTACCACACACTGACCCTGCAACATCCATACACACATTACTGCCATTGAATGTAATAGGGCCTGTGTGTGCACAAATTTCACCATTTGTGACGGTCCTGGAACAGAACATCATACAGAGAACTCACTGTAGTCGTTATACTAAATATTGCTTAAAAAGATAAGCAAACAGATGTTTCTTACTTTCACTCAGTGAGGCTATTCCAGAAACCAGTGATTTTGTATGAGAATGGCAACCCACATCAAAATATGTAAGCAATATCTCCTACCCTTAAATCTTGTAGAGATCGTCTGGTGGATTGGTTGTTGTGGGTTTTCCAGGCTTTGAGGCCATGTTCTATTAGTATTTTCTCCAGATGTTTCACTTGCATCTCTGGCTGGCATCTTCAGAGGATCCTCTAGCCACAGATGCAGGCAAAATGTCAGGAGAAAATACTAATAGAACACGGCCTCAAAGCCTGGAAAACTCACGACAACCTATGGACTCCGGCCGTGAAAGCCTTCAACTTTATATCAAACATCTCTTCTGGTGGATTCTTAACCCAAAATTCATCAGACATTTCAGACAGCTCAGAAAATGGAGAACAGGAAAGCTGCCTCAGTAAGGGGACTGTATAATAACTATTGGCAATCCTTATCCCAAATTCATCATCAACTGAAACTGTAGTCAGCAACCTAATCCTACCTTCTAGCAGGTTTTCCGGAAAAGATACTTCTCATCCTGACTAAAGCTAAGGACTGGAACTGGAAGAGGTTAGTTCAATTTTCCCTAAAAATTCAATCACTATTTTTCAATTTTTTTTATTTGTTTAAAAAATATTCTTTATTAAAACTGCACCACACACACAAACAAAATAATCTAAAATAAGACAAAAAACTACAACCTCACAAAAATACAAAGAAAAGAAAAACATGTACTCTGGGAGAAAGGCAGCATATATTGTATTTGCTGGCATGCAAGACACATGTTTCCCTTGAGAAACAGCATTTAAAAATGGGGTGCATCCTATATGCTGGTATGCCTAATACACCAGCAAATACCACCCCTTTTCCTATGCATTTTGCCACCGCGTGAGTTCTCAGCGCCGAGGCAACATGCATAGGAAAGGGCGGGGGAGCTCTAGGGGTTTAAAGGAGAGCTCTTGCAAGGCTTCTCCCCCTCCTTCCGTTCCATTTTGCCTCAGCATGAGTTTTCCGTGCTGGGACAAAATGCACTTGAAAGGTAGGGGGAGCTCCAGGGAGGGAAGGGAACCCTCGTGCGAGGCCTCTCCCACCCCGCTTTCCCTTCCGTTTTGCAGGAGAAGGGAAATGAGGTAGCGCCAGAGTGGGGGAAAGTAAGTTCACGCAGCTTTCTTTTTGCCCCTCCGGAACTCCTTCCTTTCCCTTCCCCTGCAAAGCAGAAGGGGAAAGAGAGGTGGGAGAAGGGTCTTAGGAGCTTTCTTTCCCCACCTCTGGAGGTACCTTCCTTCCCTTCCCCAGCAAAACAGAGAAGAAGGGAGTGGAGGAAGACATTTTTTTTCAAACAAATTTGCCCCCCAAAAAAATTAAAAATGGGGTGAGACTTATACACCGATGTATCTTATACGCCAGTAAATACAATAAATAAATAAAATAAAAACATATCCTAAACATTAATTATGAAAAACTAACACTAAAGTCCTAATGCTAACTACTAACAAAACAACAAAATAGTAAAACAAAAGTAGTTTCCAACTATGCTAACCTAATGCAAAATATTAGTTACATAGAAAGATAACAACTTCTCTAAGCACATACAGCAGGCCCTCCTCACATACGAATTTGTGTTCACACAAGGCATTGCATCACTGTATGTAAAATGGCAGTGACAGGCATGCGCATGCATGTGGCTGACATTAAGTATTATGGGATGCAAGCATTTTCATTATTTTATGGGTGGGCATTCCGGGAACAAAACTCCCACATCCCACTGCTATCATTCAAAAGCTTCTGCTGCCAATTTTCTCAAAAAATACTAATTATAAAATCTGACTATGATATTACCATAGTTCTTTGCCCTTGCAAAATTCTTGTTAATAATTCCCAATCTTTGGTGAAAATCATCACCAGTTTTTCTCTTATCAGTGTCATCAATTTGTCCATTTCAGCTAAGTCTAACAGTTTTATCAGCCAGTCTTCTTTCACTGGAATTTCTGTATTTCTGCATATATAACAATCTTGTAGTTGTCACCAGAAATCTCAATTACTTGCCATATCTCCTCTCCAGTCAATCCTCTACTAACTCCAACAGATACAATTCAGGCCTTGATGACACATCCATTTTCAAGGCATTACATACTATACCATGCATTTGATTCCAGAATTTTTTGAACTTTACACATGACCCCCTCATGTGATAAAAAGTTCCCACCTACTGCTTGCATTTCCAGTATCATCTCTAGCTACATTTCCAAAATGCTTCTTTTTTACATTTTGCCCAATTTTTCTGGAGTCCACTGCTTATAAAAATTCTAATTTTTCTTCTTAAATATTTAATTACGAATTTTGAGCATTCAGTATTTATGTCACTCTTCCTTCTTTGTCCCTCTAGTTTACTCACAGACTGAATTTGTTCTGTTTGATCCTTATTGCTGCTGTTGATGATTCCTCTATTTGCTATTTCAGAAAGGGACATTATTTTTGTAAAGTAAATCATATATACCAAGATCTTTAAAAAAAAAGCATTTTTTAAAATACACAGCCACACTCCAATTCTACAACTTCTGGGATTGAAGCTAACTCTGTGCTCACTGTAGCATTAGAAATTCACTCCCTTCCCTGCTGTAGCCCTGTACCATACCAAAACTCTGATCTTCAGCATCTCTTACCCCTTCAGAGCAGGTTTTTAGAGTGTCTAGAGGGTTGAAGGAGGGGAGATATTCCCTCCCAGTTGCAATCACAGAGGCTGCTTGTAAGAGTTGGAAGACATCACTTCAGCTAAGCTGCAATCCTCTACACACTTAACCTGGAGCTATATTCCTCTGAAAGCAATGAAACTTATTCCACAGCCAATGTGCATGGGTTTGCACGGTAAGATTTCTCTGGTGTCTCCAAAGAAAGCAAATATCTGTTTAATAATATATGGCAATATCAGTCTGCTTGGCTGTAGAGCAGGTTTCAGGGTAACCTGGCATGAAGTTATTGAGCCTCTTTCCGCCCCTTCACATCAATGCATCAAGGCTTCCTGGATTGCTGCCGCAGCTCCAGTGCCAGATGAAGACAATGAGGAGGGAGAATTTGTAGGGGCTTCTTGGAACTATGCACTCATTAATTTTTCAGAAAAAAGAAATCAGAGTTACAAATGCAGCCATCACATTTACTTTCATATCAACCACACACAAAGCAATGAGTTATCAAAGCTGAACACTCTCTGTGTCGGGATGCTTTGAAAACTTCATCTGATCCAGAACACTTTGGCTGCCAGTATACAGGTTAAGACGGATTGGGGCCCTGGAGCAGTTCTAGAATTGGGCCCCCTTATTGCACATGTGTAAGCTATTCTAGGAATGATCATATAAAAATTAAATAAATGAATATACAATAAGCAAAATAAACAGTGCAACAGATAGCAGCCCAAAAACCTTTGTGAATGAACCCATTTTCAACCTCTCAACTTTGGTGAGACCAACAGCCTGATCCCATGCCTTTTACTCAGTTCCTCAAATAACACACTAAATGTTGATGATAACAGAAATATCAGGATTCAGGAAATGACTATGGAAGAAGTGAAATCAAGCTGCACCTCTTTTTTCTTAGGCACTGGTCCCCAAGTCACAGTGCTGGAACTACCGTGCTAGCGGAATCAATGATAATCTGACCCCATAGGCACAGTTCAAAACGTTCATCATGACCTCTCAAACCCTATAGCATTGGTCCCATGCTTCCTGGAGGATCATATTTTCCCATACGTACCTATCTGCAGTCTTAAGATGTCCTGGAAAGCTTTTTTTTCAGCCCCTCACCCATCCTCAGAGGTATGTTTCGTGGAGAGATGAGAAAGAGCTCTCATGTCAGCCTCTGGTCTGAGTATTAAGGCTGTTTCACTGTTCCACTTCTCAGACCCAAACAACATAAAATACTGTGCCTTTCTTTCCTCTTTACATCCTGAAAGTGTTAGTGTTTTTTGCCTTCAAGTCAACTTCGATTTATGGTGTCCCTATGAATGAGGGAGTGCCCAATCAGTTTTAAAGGTGCTGCTAGATGCTTTTTTCCTCCTCTCCCCTTCATTCTCTTATTTATACTATGGCATGGATTATTCTGATTTTGGTTTTTAATTATTTAACTTTATACTTGAGGATATTTATAGCTGCCCTTCCAATTCTCAGCCTTCTTATTTCTTGACTAGAATCTCCATTTTGAATTTTAACTATGTCAATGTCTTTTCATTACTCACTGTGAAGTTATACAAATCGTCTGTGGTCGTTCTTTTCTTAATATCAAACTGTAACCCTGCTGGTAACGGCAGAACTGATAGCAGAAGCAGGCATTTTTGCATTCCTGGATGTTTAAGCAAAGGAACTGTATTAAAATTTATGAACACAGGAAACTTTTATATCCAGATCTTGGGAAAGTTAACTTTTAAAAAATCTGCTTATAGCAAGTTGCAACATTGATTCATCTAGTTCAGTACTGTATAAAATTGCCCCTTCTCAACCTGATACAGCCCAGATCTGCTGAACTACAACTCCCATCACACCGTCAGCTAGCATAATTAACAACCGATTGGGACCAGTTCTCCAGAGATCATTCTGGCTCTCAAGAGATATTTTTCCCCAGCAAATGCAGAGAACTGAACTTGGGGTTTCTGCACTCAAAGATATTTATAGTAATGTTTATATGAATTCCTATCCCTATCCCTAAGTATGGAGCATGTCCAGAGAAGGGTGATCAAAATAGTGAAGAGTCTGGAGGCCATGCCCTATGAGAAGCGGCTTAGGGAGCTGGGGATGTTTAGTCTGCAGAAGAGAGGGTTAAGAGGGGACATGATGGCCATTTTTAAATATTTGAAGAGAAGTCATGTTGAGAAGGGAGCAGGCTTGCTTTCCATTGCTCCAGAGACTAGGACAAGGAGCAATGGATTCAAGCTGCAGGAAAGGAGATTCCACCTGAACCTTAGGAAGAACTTCCTGACAGTCAGAGCTGTTCAGCAGTGGAATAGGCTGCCTCAGAATGTGGTGGAGTCTCCTTCTTTGGCGGTTCTTAAGGGGAGGTTGGATGGACATCTGTCAGAAGTGCTTTGATGTGGGTTGCTGCATGATGTGGGGTTGACTGGATGGCCCCTGGGGTCTCCTCCAACTCTGTGATTCTATGATTCTAAGTAATGGGACAGTAGCAGCAATGGGTTCCTCCCACCCCCAGTGCCTTATTCCAGTAAATATTCCAGTAAATAATGTTGACCTGGAAATACCTGTCTAATTTACAAGCTCATTCAGTATTGAAATGATAACCTGTCTACATAAAAGGATTTGCTGAGATCGGGACAAATATCCTTCAAACCCTCACTCCAATCCACTGGATATTCAGAAACCCCACCCACCCACCTAATCTGAAATACATTGTGAATCCATTGTTTGTATACATGTTTGTCCTTTGCCTCTGCCAACAAGACCATTTTTGGGGCGGGGGGGGAATGCTGTCATGGAAAAAATGAGATGATTAAGAGGACAAGCATTTGCTAGTCAAAAGAGAAGACATATAGGAAGCTTCTCATCTATTTGGTGACCCTGTGTGGCATTTTCATACAGGTAAATCTGCACTAAGCTCTCGGCAGTCAATGCAAATAGCCTTGCTGTGTTTTAAGGCACCTCTTCTGACAAATACACAGTATATTCATCAGACGGGTGCTAGGGGAAGGGGACATTTTAAATAAAATGAAAAGTGTTTCCATTTTAACAAACCATGGTCCGAATCTGCAGAATCTGCAGGCAGTTTGACTGGCTTCTTTCTCAGCTAGGATATTTTATTCAATGTACTTATTCAATAATGGGTTTATCAGCTCTACGCTCACCAAGGCCCCTGAGACGCTGCACAATTATTCAAAACACTTTAAAAACGTTAAAGAAATAATTAAAAACCAATCAAAAACACTCCAGATTCTTTCTTAAAGACCCGTACATTTTAAAAAACAGCCACAGATGGACACCCCTAATTTTAAGAGCCAAAAGTCAGGTGAAATAGCACAGTCTTCACTGCCTGTGGAAAGTCAGAAAGGATGGAGCTAGCTTGACTTCCCCCAGGAGGGAATTCCACAGTAAAGGTGCAGCTACAGAGAAAGCCCTGCCACATGTACTCACCAGCTTTTTAGTACAAAAAACAGGTAACTTTCCAAAGGTCTGGAGTGGACAGACCTAAATCCTCACTCACCCATAAAGCTCTTTAAGAGATGATGGCACAGTCAGTACTTCTTAGGCTAACCCTCCTCTCAGGTTGTGAAGATTAAATTAGAGGCAAAGGGAACTACAGTAATCTCTCCACATTCACTAGGGTTAGAGGCACAGGACCCCCATGAAAGTGAAGAAAATGAGAATAACTCTAGGCCCTTCCAAACCATATTTAACACACAAAAAAGTATGATCACCATATTCAGCCCACCGTAGATTCCTTTGAGGCATCAGAGTTCCTTCACAAGGCAGAAGTGGGTGGCTGGTGGGGCTTACTGACACCTCCAGTGCTGCCCCCCATCATTTTTAAGATGGATTTACAAGCCTCGTTTGCAGTTTCTCAGTCTCATGAGGCTTGCAGTCCCTGTTAAAAATGGCATAAGGAGACAGCAGAGGCGACAGCAAATAATCCATGAATAATCAAATCCACAAAAGTGAAACCCGCAAATGTGGAGGGCTGATTATATATCTTCCAACTTGAGCTCCCTAGATGGAAGGCAGATTTAATAAAACACTCTTTGTGGGCATCCTATTACTGACATGGGGGTGGGGTCTTAAATCCAACTTACACCTGCATAAATTGTGGGGGCATGGAGCAGGGAGGAGTCATAGCAGAGGTTAGAATTCTCTTTCTTCTTCATTCAACAACCCATCCTCTTCCTTCCTATCCCAGCCTGTAGTGATTGATGGAGAGAAGGAAATGGTTGAGAAGCATGTCTGTGTGACTGCACCAGATAAAGGCATCTCCTAGAAGCTCCCAAAGGTCCTCCAGAAGTCCTGGAAGATGATGTCATCAATGTGTGCCTGGCTATTGCAGTGGTTCTCAGCCTTTTGTCCTCCAGAAGCTTTGGCTTTCAGTTCTCAGGAAACAGTCTGGCCTATGGTGAGAGATTCTGGGAGCTGAAATCCAAAATACTTGGAGAAGGTTGAAAATCCCAGGCACACAGCTAGACTCTTCTCAGCAGTCTGCTGTTCTCCAGCGTTCAACCACTACATGGCTATTGGAGAGCGTTGCAGAAGGAATCTGGGTACTCAGTTGAAAGTCAAAGTTCAGGAGGAAAGAGAAGATGGGCCCCTTCCTCCTACTTAACAGACTTTTACTGTGCTTTGCCTTGCTCCACAGTCATTCAAAGATTAAAGTTACAGAAGTCCTGTCCCATATCTAACCTAGCAATCCTAATCCAGATCAGCTGTGTTTTTTAACCAATTTCTCCTAAACTCTGAAAACAGTATTAGGGATTTTAATTCTTTTTAAATTCAATTATTTTCTGGTCAAGGGCAAGTTACTAAACATCACTAGGATACTGATGTGTGTAAATATATCTGCACCTCTGTAGTGACTTCCTTCTTTAAAAAAAAAACACGATCAGAATGTACGTAGTGAAGCTTCCATTAATGAACCTTTTAAATGGGATAATGGATACCCAGTACAATTTCTTTGAAAATGCTGTGGATACTGGCCTCTTATACTAAAGCCTGATCAAGCTCAGAATTCTTCAAGAGAGGTGCTCCTCCAGATCTTTACACCTTCAGAGGCATATTCCATGAGACACAACAGAGGGTCTTCTCTGTGACTGCTCCTAGCCTCTGGAACTCTCTTTCGGCTAAACTAGCCCCCTCTTTGCTGTCCTTTTATCAGCAAGTGAAGAACTTTTTAGTTCCAACAGGTACTGACTGTTTTTTTACAAGAAAGTGTTTCTTCTAACCATGCATCTCTACTTTGCTTTTCAAATCCCACATTAGCCATGGCAACTCACTGGTTGACTCTGGGCAAGTCCCATTCTCTGTCCTAGAGGAAGGCAATGGCAATTCCCCTCTGAATAAATCTTGCCAAGAAAACCCCTTAATAGGTTCACCTTTGGATCATATAAGATGGAAATGACTTGAACTATACAACAACAAAGCTATATTGTATTTGTTTTAAATTGTAAGACACCTTGTGTCTTAAATTTGGGAGAAAGGCAGGATATAAACAAAGATATTAAAAGTAATAGTAATACTACTATTACTACTACTACTACTACTACTAATAATAATAATAATAATAATAATTTTAGCTAGATGTGGTTTCACTTGCATTTCTTTAATTTTAGAGTCTCATCTTTGGGGAAAAGACAGACTATAAAGTAACAGAATACAGTACAATTCAATACGAAGAAACTTAGGACCAGGAGAATGCTAGCCAGAGATACAGCTTAAGTTCTACTGTCCATCTCCAGCTAAACTGGCAAGGATATTACTTAACATCAACAGATCAGAAGAGGTTAGCTGAGGCATCCCTCCCTGCTCCCATTTCCAGGTCAGATTTTCATGCTGGTCTCAGCAACTAAGAGACTCTAAATTGTGCTGCCTTCAGACAACGCTGGCCTTACTTCACCTCAGTCTGACCCTGCTTCCACCTTGAGAGGTGCTGCAGCTGACACCATGAAACTAGCAGAGCTTGGCATCAGTTCATAAAAATGAGAGGATGGATTAATTCAAATAACCCAAATGAGAGCGAGATGCCAATGGGGCTGATGTAACTTCTTCAAAGAGCAAATATGGACAGCTGTCCTACCTATAGATTTACTTGCCTACCTTGAACCCAGTGGTTCTTGCTACTTGAGTAATGACCAAGACAATGAAAAATGACATGTCAAGAGATAAGCTGCCTCCCCTTCTTGATCAGTAAATTTCACTGTGTTGAAATTAATGGAAATCCATACACACATGGCTCCACACCTTTTCTAAGTACCCACCTGCACACAAACCAACATCATTTGTTGATTTAGCAACCAAAGCCCCTCTGCACATGGTAACCAACTATGATCTGTACTGGCAGCCAACACACCTGTCACCACAGATAATAGGTGATAAAAAACAAGCTATGATTTAAGAAGCTGAATTATCTTCGGACTGTATGTATGAACTGACAAACCAAAGCATATGACCAAGCTAGCAAAGAAGAATCCAAGTATGACCTGAAGTTGATCTGCAAACCATGGGTTGCGCTAGCTCTGTTCTGGTGTGATGTTGACCAAAAAGAAAAAGAAAAAGCAAGTTAAGAGAGGAGAAAAACGGTTATTTAAATACATGCAATTATGTTTTAATACTAACAACAATATTTGTGCTGAAATGAAATTCTGGGCAACAATTAATTAGCATCAATCATCTAAATTTTAATGGCTATTATCTTGCAACTGATTATTCAAGCTGTTTCCTCACTTTGAAAAAAAAAGTATGTTGTATATTTTCCCCTTAAGGAAGATCTTACAACAGGTTACCAGATTTTTAATGCATATATTTTGTCTATTCAATGCATTTTATAGATGTTAGTTACTGGTAGGTGCTTTTGCCTGTTTCTTGTCCACTGTAGTCTGGGGTGGGAAGGAACAGATGTGTTACGTGGCCCAGGCATTCTACCTATGTGTATTGTCCCTCAATACCATAAGTCTGCCTTCTGTGAAATGAGCCTTGTGTTGTCCTTTGCAGCAGTAAAAATAGAATTTGAGGCTCATATTCCACCACTGATTTCTATTCAGTTTCTTGGCTGAATTATTATCTCTGAACCTCAGTTGTTTTTCTTCTATGAAACGAGTCTTGGAACCGAAAACTGGATTCAAACGAGTGTTCCGTGTTTTGAAATGCAGACCTACTATGCCTTGCACTTAAATTTTTGGATGACCCTCACTAGGAAACTGGGAAATGGATGCTTTGTGATTGGCCACACCTGCTGCTGCAGGCATTCTTCAAATGGCCAAGCTCTGCCCCCCCCGACATACAATTTCATTGCAACCATTTTGTGAAAAGCTATTCTCTCTGCAAAAAAGACATGTGTGGATTTGTCACAAAATAAATTCTGAATAGTGAATAATCTTCAAAATGGCAAAATTTTCAAGAATTTCCATGCAGCAGGGAGAAAATGGTTAAATTATTTGTTCTTAACCTCCCCTAGAATTCAATCCATTTCATCAGATGTTGATGCAATCGGATTGTTGCATCTGATGAAGTGGACTGCAGTCCACAAAAGCTTGTGCCAAATATAAATGGTCAGTCTTTAAGTTACCACAAACCTCTTCATTAACTTCACTTTTATGAAAAGCACTCCTTTTGAAAGGAAAAAGGTTGTTTTACCGTTACAAAGTTATCTAGTTGATTTGCAATTTTAGTTTATTTTTGTTTATAATTATGCATACTACTGGGGGCAAAGCATTTCTCTGAAAGGCAATTTATGAATAATATAAATAAAGACAAAAAGAATAACTAAGTTAGCAAGCAATTTGTGCTTACTTGAATAACAAGTGAGCATCCGGACATGGATTTTTTTTCCAGAGATTTCTGAGTGCTTAAATTTATACAATAGTACAACCGGTTGCACTAAATCTTCACAAGAGAGGACTTTACTTCATAGCTAATGATTTAAAGCTCTGTGTATGAAATTTTGCAGCTGAAGAACAGAAATGTTATTTATGGGCTTCTAAAGCTTGCCAGAACTAGGTTATAAAGGCTGCCTCTCACCACTCTGGCAACAGATCTAGCTCACATCACATCTATAGACTCTTAGCATATTTCATGCCCATTTTAGGAATGTTGATTGTTTTAACATTATAATATGAAATTGGTATGATATTGATGTGTTTTGTATTGCAGTACACAGTACACTTGTGTTCATTTCACGGTTCCTTACACTGCTCAGTAATCCGCCTTTTCAGATTAATAGAAAGTTTAAGAACTATGGACTGCAGCCAAAGAAGTGTACGGTTCACTGATGTCATCTGATAACGTTAGCTAAAATCATAAGTACAAATAAGATGTGGAATATGGCTCAACTGATCAGTTATTCATAATGTTTTGTGGACTTAGTGTTCTGTGGATCGGATTCTGCTTAAAGTGCAAAAGTATCTGGTGGGCCAAAAGTTGCTCATTCCTGGTCTAGGAGGTAGAAATAGATTTGCCCCCATCTTCTGTAATCTGAGAAATATCTGCCCTGTCTAAGGTATATGAGCTAACTTTCAATTTAAAACAGGAGATTTGTATGACGGCCTTCTCATTCAAACCCTATTTTTTGTCTTTCACAACAGATCACTACACCTGGTTCTCAAAATATCTTTGAAACAGGAAATCTGACAAATTGCTGCGGAATGGCAAGGCACAACATAGAAAAATTAATACAGAGGTTTATAGTCAAATTTACTAGTTTCTACCTGGCTTACAACCTAGAACTGGACTGCAAGAAGACCACAAACAACAACAACAACAACAACAACAACAACAACAACAACAACAACAATAATAATAATAATAATAATAATAATAATAATACCTCCCTGCTCCCTCACCCAAAAGAAAATGATCTACTACCTAGAAATAAGTTTGATTTCAAAAATCTGCACCAATCAGTTTCTATAGTTAAATTGCATGAGTGGAGCTAGCAGAACTTGGGGAGGCTGGAAATTCATTTTTGGACCACAACTTTCATAATCCCACAGCTATCCTGGTCACTGGCTAGGCTGGCTGTGAGAGTCTTAGAATGGTATTATTTAAAAAAGGATATTGTCCCCTCAAGTTCTGGGACTCTAAGTGGGGAAACACCAAAGCTTAGAGATCCCAGGTTGAGTTCCCAGAATTCCAGTGTGTTGTTTTTAAAAATGAGGTAGCTGATCATGGGAAAGTTTGTGTTTAAACCCTGGACTATCTATTGCTAATCAGAACAGAACAGTGGTTTCCAAACCGGGGTCCCTAGATTTTGTTGAACTTCCGAGTCCCAAAATCCACAGTCACGATTGGTCATGCTGATCAGGGCTTCTTGACATCTGAAGTCCTCCAATCTCCAAAAGCCTCGTCAACACTGTCAACGAAAGATGATTCTGGAAGTTAAGTGAATCCCAACGTATGGGAAGCTGAGGCTGGGAGAGACAATACAGTACTGGACTAGACAGTCCAGAACCCTGACCTAGTATTGTTTCTTGTGTTCCCATATGGAAGCCAATTAAAGAAAATGGTCCTATCCCAGCTTTAACTACAGAGAACACCTGGATGCTCCAGAGAGATGTGTCTATAAAATCCATATACAGCCAAATTGATAGGGCAAGGATGCATATTCAGACACAGATTTGCAGCTGCATCAGCCATGAATTTAGATATCTCTTGTTGGATGGGTCAACGTTCCCTCTCTTCTCTATTCCCGTACTGTAGTATTTTTATGCAACATTTGGAAGTACAATTATTTTTAATCTTCTCTTAATACTAAGCTTACTTCATAAAACCTTAAAGGAAATTCTCTGTGCTAACAAGCACACTGCTTTGATGCAATTAGCACAGATCCGTTCAAAGACTAAAGCACCTCTGAAGTCTTAAGCCTTTTTGGAAATAGCTGCCCAAACAGAAGCACCCTCTTTCCATCAGTTGCTGCTACATATGTCAGTGCCAATCAGGCACATTTGCCAGAGCGCATTCCAGAGTTTACTAATTAATCTTCCCAGCAAACTTCCCCAAGGGCTATCTGTCACTTGAAGCAAGCACCCCTTTTTCATTTAAAGGAACCATGTAGCCTGCTAAAGAGTCTGGAGTCCGGGCTTTATTCTCCTTAAATCCTCATTGTAGATTGTTACCATCATTCATATACTGCCTTCCAATCAAATAAATCAATTCCAAAGTTCATATAAATGTTTCTACTATCTATATATATCTATACATCTAAATAGCTAGCTATTGTGTGCCTTCAAGTCATTTTTTTTTTACTTTCGGCAACCCTAAGGCAAGCCTATCACAGGATTTTCTTGGCGATATCTGTTCAGAGGAGATTTGCCTTTTGCCTTCCTCCGAGGCTGAGAAAATGTGCCTTGCCTAAGGTCACCTAGTGCAAATCCAAGGTTGAGTGAGGATTTGAACCCTGGTCTCTGGAGTCCTAATCCAGAATTCAAACTACTATACCACACTGGCTCTCCGTAGATATGCAATCACACAAAAATAATACAGTAAAATTGCTAGAAGGAAACCGCATTTCAAACTGGATTTTGTTTTTATAATAACATAGGAACTAACTTATTTGATCAGAAGACAATTTATCTGTGTGCAGGAATTCATTCCCCAAAGCACCAGCCAGACGCCCCTGGACACTCATGGGCAGTCCAAAGGTGATGCTGCTTCATAGATCAGGCAAGCAGGGTCTTTTCTATAGTGGCATCCAGACTATGAAATATCCTTTCCCAAACATATTTGCCTGGTCTCATTATTGTTAGAAGAGCCAGGATACCATAGCAGTTTGAGTGCTGGACTAGGGTTTCTGCAAACCCAGGTTTCAAATCCCTGCTCATCCATGGAAAACCACTGAGTGATCTTGGGCAAGTCAGGCCATTTCCGCACTAGGCCCCTCCCTCAACCGAAAACCCCAGGATCCCATAGGATGTTGAAAGTGGAATAACAGCACTGTAACAGAGTACTGTGGAAATGGCATCAGATTCTCTCTGCCCAAGAGGAGGGCAATGTCAAATGCGCTCTGAAAACACATCCTGCCAAGAAAATCCTGTGACAGGTTCTCCTTAGGGATGCTGTAAGTTGGAATCAACTTGACAGCAAACAACAACAACTTATTGTTTGTTAGGTGTCTGCTTCCTTCTGTGGTTGCTCCTGTTGCTATTAGAATTTTTTTATTTTAAAAAAGTAACAACAAAGTTATTCTCCCATTTTACTCAGTGTTGAGAGTCCAAGTTTGTTTATTACTTATTCCCCACTTCCCAAAAATGAGAAGTTGAAAGGTCGGATATAAATGATTATTTATGCATTTCACATAAACATATTAATTACCAAGGCAGTCTGCAAATGTAATAAATATAGTGATGGAAAGTAAAAAATACAAACTAAAAATGCAATTCTAAGACCCAAAGAACAGTACTTAAAAGCTGCACTGAACCCAGATCCAAATTTCTAGATCTAAATCTAATGGCTTGGATCCCAAATGAACTGAACAAGGGGATACTCGTATGAACAGAAGGAGTAAGGAAGTGATGTTTGATGATTCCCCTTTTCCTCTGAAGTCTACTGTAAATCTGCCCTGGAGGAGTAGAGTTCTTCCAGAAAGCCATGAGAAGTGGCAGAGAGGGCTGCAGGAAGAATCAGAGGAGGGTGACCAAAATGGTGAGGGGCCTGGAAGCCATGCCCTATGAGAATAGACTTAGAGAGCTGGGTATGTTTAGTCTGCAGAAGAGAAGGTTAAGAGGGGACATGATAGCCATGTTTAAATATCTGAAGAGACGCCATGTAGAGGAAGGAGAGGGCTTGTTTTCTGCCAGTCCAGAGACCAGGACAAGGAGCAATGGATTCAAGCTGCAGGAAAGGAGATTCCACCTGAACCTCAGGAAGAACTTCCTGATAGTCAGGTCTGTCCGGCAGTGGAATATGCTGCCTCGGAGTGTAGTGGAGTCTCCTTCTTCGGAGGTTTTTAAGCAGAGGCTAGATGGCCATCTGTCAGGAGTGCTTTGAGGGTGTTCCTGCATGGTAGGGGGTTGGTCTCTTCCAACTCTACATTTCTATGATTCTATGATTCTATGAGCCTTTCCCTTTGGACTGGAGTTTGCAGAAAGTCAAATGAAGAGCCAAGCCAATATGTTCTACTGCACACTGAGACTCTATATTCACCATTCACTGTTAAAAGCTTTGTTGCTGTTGTGTGTCTTCAAGTAGTTTCCATGGAATCAGACTACTGTCTTCCATAGCCCCAACAACAGATGGCAAAACCAGTATAGTATGGTTTTATACATAAGCACCGCATGCCCACCTCCACTGCCAAGCCAACTGTGTCATAGAGCTGGAAGGGGCTCTATGGACCACCAAGTCCAACCTCCTGCTCAATGCAGAATCTCCAGTCAGAGCTTCCCCAGCAGATAGCTGTCCAAGGCCTGTGTTTGAAGATTTCCACAAAAAGGGGCCCCAGCACCTCTCTAGGCAATTGGTTCCATTGCAGAACCACTCTCACTGTCAAAAAGTTCCTTCTGACGTTCAGTCAAAATCTACCCGCCTGTAACATCAACCACTAAACCTAGTTCTACCCTCTGAGGCAGCAGAGAACAAGGCCGCACCCTCCTTTTTGTGGTATTTAAAGGGTGTGATTATGTCACCCCTCAATCTTCTCTTCACCAAGCTGAACATGCCCAGCTCCTTCAACCTCTCCTCGTATGTTTTGTTCTTCATACCTCTTATCGTCCTCATTGCCCTTTTCTAAACTTGCTCCAACTTGTTTATATCCTTCTTAAAATGAGGCACTCAGAATTAAACACAGTGTTCCAAATGAGGCCTGACCAGCACAGAATATAGTGGGACTATTACTTCCCTCGACCAAGATATCCACCAGAACTTGGAAAAATTACATTGGGAAATACTGCTTCAACCTTTCCTCACAGAGAAGGCACTCCAACTCTTTAGACCATTTTGGATGTCAAGTATAGATGCTCACATAGCAAACTTGGGAAATCTGAAAAGCAAGAGAAACCCTGAAAGCAGATCCTGTAGTTTTCTGAGGTGAAAGATGGTATGGATAGTTTTGAAAGTAGCACATTTCTTCTTTGTTTTTTTAAAGTAAATAAGTTTGACTGATTTCAAGCTACATTTCATGTCAGGTTTTGAGCACTCTGTCTGCCCCATGCTGTCATAAAGTTTAGTATAGCAAGCTAGTGCCATGACCTTCACAATAACCTCTGAAAAAAACATTTGTGCGTACTACTGTGGTGTAAATCCTTGCAGACAAGTCAAACCTGTTCTTTCTGGCATCCTGCCCTTCAGACGAATATTCCTTTAAGATTTATTACAAAAGAGGAGTGACGGGGGCGTTATTGCACAACATTTGCTCTCCACATCCCCGTCAAATTGCTCCCTCCTACACTTGTTTCAAAACACTTTTACTAATCTGATACTGGGGGTCAAATAAAGCCCAATAAAATTATAATTTTACAATGTGATCTATTACACCAAAACTCCTTCCTAATGCATTGCATTCATATGGGTACAAACAGGGGGTCGTGTCTGAGGCACATAATCAGCCCCTCAATAAATTCCAGTGTGGTCTCACATACTCCAATGCATACAAATTTTTTCAGTTCTAAAACCTGATAAAACAGCAGTTCTTAACCTGTGGTCTGCAGACCCCTAAGGGGCGGCAATGTCCTCATAAGGGGTCCGTCAAGGCTTGAAGTAATGTCACAAAAAGAAAGAAAGAAAGAAAGAAAGAAAGAAAGAAAGAAAGAAGGAAGATGGACAAACAGATGGACGGCCATACACTGATCTCAAAGAGCAGGAGTCCTTTGCTGGTGATAGACATCATTTGTACAAGGTTTCATTACAATATCTCAAACTTTTCAAAAATTATGAAAATAGCTGTTTGTTAGCAAGAAAATTTACTCAGCACTTGCTATTCCAGCATGAGTAAGAAGATGCAAGCGAATGATGCTGAGTGGCTGAGAGAACACACATGTCATTTCTTCTTACCATGCATCATCATTACCATCTTGAATTTTTATGGCATCATTCCAATAAAAATATTGTAATAGGTAAGTGTGCATTTACCTATTTCTCCCTTCTCTCCAAATTTGAAGACTCTTGATGAAGAACTTTGAATATTTTATGCACTTTAGGGTTTTAAATTTTGAGTTAGGTTTGGTCATCCACAGCAACAAAAGATATTAAGGTGGTCCCTAATAAAGAAAAGGTTCAAAACCACTGTGCTAGAAATGTGGATTTTTCCCCCCAAAATCTGATATACCTAAAGTGTTTTTACTTCAAATCCTAAATCAACATAAATGTAGGTGTTGTGTCACTAAATTAGGCTTCAGCTAGAGTGAGGCCATATAGTAGATATAAAAGATTCTTTTTTTCAGGTCACATTTCACTTTCTCCCAATCATTGCAACATTTTTGTGGAATCGTCAAATTGTACCTCTCCCCTTTAATCTATGAGAATCCACACGTATAAAGTCGTGGAGGTTAAATAGAAGAGTTTTATACAGCAGGAAACTTAAGATCTATGACGGATCATTTTTTCAACATTTCCAGTGTCCTCTATATCAAGAGGAATTTTATTAAAGATGTTTTATGCTTCTGGACAGTGCATGATGGTTAAAGTGCACCAGACACTAGACTGAAATGGGAGGGATGCAACCACCCCAGATGCTCTTGGACTCATCTACCATCAGCCTGAACCAGCACGGCTATTGATGACGAACACTGGAAGTTTCAATTCAATGATATTCGAGGCATTGTACATTTCCCACCCTGCACTCATTGACGCGTGCAAGTTGCAAAGGGCTTTTATTAATAAATTAATACCTCCTATAATGGTCCGCAAGGGATATGGTGCTCCTAAAAGCAAATGATTCAGCTCTTTATCTGAAGCATATTCCCATCCGGACAGCAACAATTCTCCTGGAAAGATGCAGTTTAATGATACTTAGCAACTTTCCTGAGAAACATGGCCCCCTCCTTTCAGAGTCAACAAAATTAGCACCAGTCAGCAATGGATGCTGGACTCCTAAAATTCACACTTGTTGGGAAAAAATAAACAACCAGGATTGGTTATAGGAAGCATGTAACTCTCTTGTTGAAGCGGCTTCACTGACTACCATTCCATTTCAGGGCACAATTCAAAGTTCTCTTTATTGACCAACAAAGCCGTATACAGCTTAGGTTCAAACTATCTGAAAGCCTGTTATCACCCCATATGAACCTGCCCAAGTCTCACAATCTTCTGCGGGGAGCTTTTTCTCGATCCCACCACCTTTCTAGGCTTGTCTGGTGAGGACACAGGAAATAACCTTCTCAGTGACTGTGCCTAGGCTGTGGAACTCCCTCCCAAACAAGAGTTGATTGGGCCCTTCTCTGCTCTCTTTTGTCCAGCAGGCAAAGACTTTACTTAAACAGACCTTGTTAAACTGATTGGGGTGGAAGGATATGCAATGGGTATGCTGTTTTTATAAATGTATTCTAATCATTCTAAATTAATTGGACCGTTCAGTGGTTGTTAACATGTCATTTCAGATTTTTTTTAATCTCCCTTGTAAGCCTCTTTGGATCCAATAAAAAGGCAGGATAAAAATCAAATAAATAAATAAATGCACAGCTTGAAGGTCTCATTACAGATTATCAATGACACAAGTAATATTTAAACAAGAACTCTTATAGAATCTATATGCAAGGTAACTAACTCATATACATAAACCCTATATGGTCCTACTAGTAAAGCAATAAGGCTAAAAAAAATTGTTCACTCTTCTAATAGCCCATGCATGACTACATTCTTCTGTTAATTAAATTCATGCTTTACAACAAGATATTTTTCCCACCATTGAAGAATATGATCACAAATATGCTACATTATCTGTCACAAATCTATTATATTACAAGTCATCGCCTGTTCGAACATATAACCACCATTTAATACCCTTTATTTCAAAACGTAAAGCTTCACACTACTTCACAAAAAAATGGTAAAAAATGGTAACCAAATCTGTTTATTCCCTCTCATTGCACATGAAACTGTAAGGCAGAAACTGAACTTCTGCAGACACAGTGTGTTGGTACTACATTAGGCCTAAGATAACCAAAGAGGTCTGTATCTTGACATTTTTTTCACACAACTACCCAAGAAGCTATTGCCTGTGTCATTGCTGGTCTCCTTCATCAGATCTGCTGTTATAATAGATTACACAAGCCATCACCAAACTTGGTACGCGTCCACTGAAATCTTACACTGAACAAATGGAGTGTAACACAATTCGATGTCCTCCCACTACCACACCAGCAGCTGTTAAATCCCACACAAGGCCCGTGCTGCTCCTATCTACCCATGGAAATGGGAGGGAGGGATGATGCAATTAGGATGATAAACAACCACTGACCTCAGCTCCGAGGGGGAAGAAGTGAGGGTCAGCTCACAGATGTCATGCACCTCTCCTTTTCCTTCCCCTGGGAGACCATAGCAACCACATCTGAATTGCCTCTCCCTCTCTCACCTACTACCCCCTACCAATAAACAGCATCAGTGGACCTTCCAAAGGTTTCATAGTTGTCAAGGTGGGGAGATTTTGGATGGGGGACAAAGAGTTAGAGAAGAGTCCGGTATTCCCTATCCAAAAAGAGACATGCATGCCTGTTACTCAACATGTGCACATGTTAGTAATAGGATGCTTCCCATAATCTTATTGTACCTTACTGTAAAAAGTCAATACTATCAAAACTTTACAGGTCCAGATTAATGGTCATGCAAACACAAGATTAAAAATGTCATTTGCAATTACCCATAAAAGGCTAACTAAAAATAAGTTACTATTTCACAAGCCAGCAGTGTGTGCAAAACCCAGAAGAAGATTGGATGCAATGAGACACATAGCTCATGAACACGAAAACTTACATCATATTAATTACAGGAATAGCAACCTCATTTGCATTAACTCGATGGCCTTGTGCAATTAGCCACAGCAATGCCATTGTTGAAAAGAGAAGGGAAAGGAAACAGAAAGCAGGTAATGAAGACAACCTGAGTATTTTCATTTGGGGATTTCAGGTTCAAACTAGCTTATCAGAACAATCTTTCTGCTTTGCCAAAACTGAAATATGTTGATTCAGGTGACATTTCTTAATCTAAGCTCTCACTCTCTGTCCTTCTTGTTCTAACTCTTCCCTCAACAGCAGATGTCACAGGCAATTGAAATTCACGCACTGCTGGGATAGAAAAATAAGAAACTACAGCCTTTCCCAAACACACACACAGAGAGAGAGAGACAGAGACAGAGAGAGAGAAAGAGAGAGACAGGGATGGATAGATAGATAGATAGATAGATAGATAGATAGATAGATAGATAGATAGATAGATAGATTTTATCCTAGGAGTGGCCAAAGTGTGCCACTTCCGAATGTTGTTTTTGTGTGCTTTTAAGTCATTTCCAATTTATGGCAACCCTAAAGCAACCTTATCGCAGAATTTCCCAGGGTTGAAAGTGTGTGATGCGCCCAAAGTCACCCAGTGGGTCATAGTCCAATGCTCAAACTACTATACCATACTGGACTGCAAATGCCAACATCCCTCACTACTGGTTACATTGGTCAGAGCTGAAAGGAATTGCTGATCAACAGCACTGGAGAACTGTGTTTCGGTTACTCCTGTTCTAAGACCCCCCAAAGCTGATGGAAGAGAAGGTAGCCTTGATAGCTCCCATATACAAATGGGATGCTTCAGTGCTCAAAGCTATGTGGGTGCAATATTTTTTGGCTGTATAGTTATCCCTCCTAATGTGCCACAGCACTAGATATCTCTTCCAGAGAATACCGAGTACCTCACCAAACACAAGTTCCAGGATTTCACAGGACACAGCAAAGACAGTCAAAGTGGAATTGAACTGCTATAGTGTACAGGTCGTTTCACTCATGGAAGGGTTTTCTCTCAAGTCGTCTTCATTAATAAGGATTGTACTTTAAATCAGTGCTTCCCTGATACTATGAGATGGCAATTATTTTTTTTCCAGTGAGCCAAGGACCAGTATCATATTTGTGTCCATTGGCTGAAATGGTTCTTTTCTTTCCTGGAAACTTGCCAGGGGCCAGCAGCCAGTGGCTCAGGGACTGGAACCAGTCCATGGACCACCACTTTGAGTGGCACTCCCTTAAATCACTTGTTAATACAACCCATTCCCCTCATACAGTAAAACCTCATAATCTCTTTCACCACTTTATTGCCTTTTGGAATACAGTTGACTCTCCACTTTCACTAGGGTTAGGGACACAGGACCCCCACAAAAAGGAAAAATTGCAGAAACCAGTGTGTCTGTGTGTGTCTGTGTGTGTGTGTCTGTCTGTCTGTCTGTAGGAAGGAGGCCAAGGCATAGTGGGGAGAACAGGCACCCAGGGTCCACGCCAGGTCAGGGAAAGGAGAGCGAAAGGGGATGGTTCAGCATGGTGGCGCTATCTTTCTCTCTCACACCTGTATCATAGAATCATAGAGTTAGAAGAGAACCCAGGGGCCATCCAGTCCAACCCTCTGCTATGCAGAAACACCCATCAAAGCATTCCCAACAGATGGCCATCCAGCCTCTGTTTAAAAACCTCCAAAGAAAGAGACTCAACCACACTCCGAGGCA